>UZAN01039678.1:17176-37420 GCA_900618425.1 Echinostoma caproni
AACTACTGCACCAGGCTGATTCGTGAGGATAAACTGAAATACCCAGAGGCGCTAGCACAGAGATTCATTTCTAACTCCAAGCTGTTGTACAAACACGTCAGCCCCATTCAGAAAGTAAACTTTGTTACCGGTACTAAGTAGCACTGGAAGAGTTTCAGCCACCCCAACGGAAGCAGCTGAAATGCTGAAAACTCCAATGTTTTCGCAGCACCGCAAGTTGAAGATTTACAACCACCTCCACGGTTGCAGCATCTTCCACATTCGTCACTGACCTACGTATCATTTACTGCTGAAAACGTCAAAGCGAAAATAATGGCTTTGCGACTTAAACGCAACCCTAGGTGCGGACAACATACACCCGAAGTCTCTGATCGTTTTGGCAAATTACATATCCGAACCGCTAGCCATTTTGTTTCAATGAATGTTTGATCAAGCAACACTCCCAGAATCGTGGAAACAAGGAGTCATTTCACCCGTATACAAAGGTGGTTGTCGTAGTGCCCCGCTAACTACCGACCTGTAACACTGCTTACGGTGTTATCGAAAGTCCTGGAGTCAAATGTGGCACATTCTCTGATGAAATACCTCAAAAAATACAGCATTCTTTCGACAGCTGAACACGGTTTTGGGCAAAAGCGATCTTTCTCCACCAACCTGCTTCTTGTTCGAGATGGATGGACCAAAACAGTCGACGAAGGGGATGCGGTGGATGCAATTTATCACGACTTCTCGAAAGCTGTGGAAGTTCTATAATTATGGTGTTCGAGATTTTGCATTTGATTGGATCAAAGCATTTCTCAAACAACCGACTATATCAGTTCATGTTTCTGATTCCACATCCAAATTTATCAAAGCCACCCTCTATCAGCGTACATTAGACCCTAATCAGAGTACGCTATCCAAGCTTGCAGTCCATGGCTTCAACGTGCTCGCAAGATGCTTGAGCGTCCGCAAAAAATGGCCACCAAGATGGTCAGGGGATTGCATTACCTGATATATGAGGAGAGATTACGATCATTGGGATTATATTCTGCTCAGTACCACCGAACTCGGGGAGACTTGATTTTGACGTATCAAATACTGCAGAACTCAAACCATCCTTGTCGATAGCTGCTCATATTATCAAACAGTGTCCATCTAAGGGGACACCTTTTCAAACTACTGATTCCAAAACGTCGACTGGAATGCCGGCGCCAATCTTTTGCAGTCAGAGTAGGCAGTTTTTGGAAAGCCCTTCCATCTCATTTCGTTTGTGCACTCACTACTGAAGCTTTCAAGCAGAGACTCAATGAAAACTTGGCACAACTCACATTCGCACACCACTAAAATTAAACGCAAATTCACTGTAGCCTACATTCCCTATTATCTCCTACCCAGAACTCTTTGACTTTTTTTCGGCGTGTAACAATTCATCTGTGTAAATATCCTATGGGGACAAGAGAAGCACGAGCTTGTAAGTTATTTCCATAATAAAACTTTGACTTTGACTTCTTGTCTTGACTTTGTTCCAGTTTATTTTGCTGAAATCAGGTGGACTGCGATCGGAAGCTGCTGTCTGTTGGACAATCGGAATACGGCTCCCGCCCAACGCTTACCAGATAGATACACTTACTTTTAACTTTCAATAAATATCTCAGACTAATTAACCTTACAACAACACTTACACTTTTCTACACTCCCATATCAATTTGGAATCAATCTCTGTAGGATTTATTCATTTTTTTCTTTCTTGGAGGCAAAAAAAGTTGCAACTTCTCCCTGAGTGAAGGAGGAGATTTCACTGTCTAATGAAAATATTCAAAATAATAGTTGATATGCATGGATGCATGACTATAACCACGCGCACCATTTCTTTTCCTGTAGCTAACCCGTACTAGGGCATGAGGATTTTCTAGTACTTTTACGGTAAGCAGATCATTAGTCGTAGTGAGGCTCCTTTGAGACAAATCCAGATGCTTTGAAAGTTCACTTCTCTTATGGAATTCAGACGTGCCTCGACCATGAAATACACAATTCTGTTGCGTTTTTGTGTGTATGTGCGTTAAGTAGTCGAGTGAGCTTGATGCAACAAATCACAATTTCAGTACATATCGCAGTACGATGCAAATCCCCCATAGAAATCAACCGGGAAATTGAATGGGATTTCTTCAAGAATTACAATAAAATTTCACATTTGTCAAAAGTTTTAAATTCATCAAGTAGAAAATGCAACTGGCTGCATGGGAATTGATAACTCATCTGAAGCTGTTTACTGATTCGAAAAAAACCAATGGAGTATAAACCGGCTATTTTGGGTTAGAAAAACAATCCGTGCCGTCACATCGATGAGATTATATCCAGGTGGCAGCATGAGTTGAAGTGAGTGAAAAATCGAATGTCAAAGGGGAAATTACGCAGTTCCAGGCCTATTAAATTCAAACCGGAGATAATTAAATAAAAACGCACAAGCACAGCAGCGGGCCGAGGCTCGTGTTCAGCAGTGAGGTTTTCTCAAGTGGGAATTTTATGAATCGGTTTCAAATTGCGTGAGAACTATCGTGAATCGATTTATTATCACTTTTTTGTAATTAGTAGTGAACTACCTTAATCTGCCGTTTATGGGTTTTGTGTTTAAAATGAATTTATTAGAACTCTAATATAATCAGATATATAGTTTATTCGCCCAGTGTACATGCTGTTTATTTTAGATCGTGCTCAGTTGAAAATACTCTGTTAGACAACTGTTTAGGTGGTCAATTCTCCTAAAAAGACTGGGAATTTGTTTAAAGATTGATCTTGTACTGTCCATGTTAAAGTAAACAACCGGGAGAGTAAAAATGAAATAAGTTGAAATACTAGAATGCTTCATGTAGCTGTTTTATTTTTGATCAGCTCCGAAATCACCGAATAAATATATGCACATTGCTAGTCAGTCCTAAGTGTTCTTGGCACGAATTCGACCTTATAAATTGTACTTTGAGCCTACGGATCAGTTCTCGAGTCAACGATGCAGAGAGTGGAACACTGATTTGATGCGTCACATTGTGAGAGACATGGCTGTCCAATAATGCGAAAAAGTTCTCAAGTAAAAAGTAAAAAGCAGTTGTTGCCAGTTTGCAATTGCCCATTTTCTTGTCTTCTTGGATGACATGCCGGTTCTAGATTCACAAATACTTTAGAGTGTCGAACATTACCTGGGTGTCATTAGTAGGTCACATGACTTTAGCGGGCAAACTGATTTGTTCGCTGTGCAACACTCAAACTATGTTCTGTTGGTACCGCTTTAGGGATATACCGAATAAAACTTCTGTTTGTCATTGTTCGTTCCACAGTACTATGACCTCTACTGAATTTCCATTTTACAAGACTTAAAACATATTGTATCAACGAATCCCGATGTTATTACAGAAAAAAAGCTTACAGATCAGAAAAAGCTTTCTGGGGAAAAATTTATCCAATGTGGACTAGAATCTAAAATGCACATTTCAACCATGTATGCTATGTGCCTTTCTATTAGATCTGCTCAAACCAAAATCAGAATGTATTACTCCTATAAACGATAGTTCTCTTATTTTTTCACTCGTTAAAGCCTTTTTGTCAGAACCCTGAATAACCAAATCTAATTTACGATTATTGCTGAAGGGTTCATACTATAGATAAAAAGGACGAATTCAGTCAAGAAGTACAGCTATAAACGTAGAGGCTAGGGAGACGTGGATTGAGGATTAGGTTCTCTAAACTGGAAATGTTCAGGATGAATGACGGTGGCTTCTTAGAAGAGAATTTCTGCAACTATTCTCAAGCTTCGAGCATATTACACCAGACTGAATCATCTCTTGTGTCGTGGTGCTTTTGTAGAGTTGAAAAGTCTAGTATATTGTATCAGAATGTTTCATGGTAAAATTTTCAGGTTAAAGTTATGCAACAACTAAAGGTCTGTGGTCATCCGTGTTTACGGGTTGGGAACAGGTTAACTGGAGTGCATCGAGTTGATAACATTGAGTTTGTTTGCAGTGTAATGAGGAGTGTTTTTACCGTAATTTGATAAACAACATTCTTTGTTTTATACGCAGTTACAGAAAGAACACAGCATGTAAACAAGTCCTTGAATTGGTATCCGGAAAATCCGTTCCGTTAGGGGTAGTAATACATCCCCAGGTTAGCATGTACTCAAGTGGATGCACACGTGAACGTAAGCAAACAGCGTGCAAGGAAATCTGCTCAGAGACATATCAAGGTTAAACGTCACTTGTGTTTTTTCCGGGCTTGTGCACTTAAGGTATGGTCAATTAAATAACTGGGAGAGAGAAAGGGATGCAACAAGATAGCACCGTGAAATAAAGTTCGGAATAAATACTCGACACCCATGGCTACCGATAATCAAGTGGGATACGGAAACTTGAAATATATTTATCATTTGAGTTGGATCAATACCTGTATTTACTTGCAGATACACATCTGTTAACTGTTCTGATCGTTCGTCTGATTGCGCGTACATATGCTCGTGTGCTTGTGTGCACGCGTCGCGCATACCTACCAGTCATTTACAGCACCGTTGTTTGATGGCAGTTACTAATCCATGGTGAAAAAGAGTTCAACAGATGTTACAGAGATGAAGCGAAAAGAAATATGTGGAGAGATTCTTTAGAATAGTTGCTTTCTCGTCTTCAGTTTTAGGTCCAAGGGACTCTTAAACAGGAGACTGAGGAACAAAACAGCTAAACGACAACAATGGTGTCCTAGTTATCATTTATTACTAGGCCACAGTGAAAGTGCAAATTTTATTATGAGAAATACTTATGAGCGGTTGCTTTCCTATCCCCATAGGGTTTTCACACAACTGGATCGATTTGCGGATTATATAAAGATAGAGAGTCATAAAATGCTTTGTTTCGTGTACTGCTACGGATATCGGAATTTAATTCATGACAACATTTAATCTAGTTTGTGCTTGACAGAGTCAGTTCTGGGCGCAGAAACAAAGTGAGTTGGTAGAGTAGGCAAATGAATGACGTTGGCATTCTAGTAGAACACTAATGTGAGTGATTTCCCCTGAGGTGAATGCCGGGTGACCAGGTGAACAGTGAACCACATGGATGTTCAGGGTTCTTCATTGTTTGATAGACTTAAATCAAGTTTCCTCGATTTCGGAGATGAGTACAATCTCAATTTTTCCACTTAGATACTGGAATGCAGTCCTCTGATCATCTTGGTAGCCATTTATTGTGAACTTTCCAAAATCTTAAAATTGCGTGACAGCAATGGATTCCATACATAAATGACGTACTCTATGTGGGTCGAATATAGGCTAATAACAAACATGGGAACTGCATAGGTTCAAATTTACTCAGGACTCACTTTAGAAAAGCAACATGTCATGCAACTGCGGGCGTCTTGAAGTAGTTTACTGAACAACCGGAATAGTAAAAGAATGTTTCAAGCGAAGTTAAGTTCCGTGCTTTGAGTGTTGACCATAGAGATTCAGTTTATTTGTCATTCCCTTAAGCAAGGCTCACGCCCTATCTACCATGAGCATGTGTGCTTAATGGATGCACATTTGGTGTTGACAGTGGTCCGCGAAGTGCGATGAGCTGTATTCCACTGTCGGTGGTGATAAATCTGGACAAAAGCAATACCCTTCAGGAGACGCTTTTTGGGAACTTGAAAAATCCTTTTATTCATATGAACTGGAACACAGAACGCATCAGCACAGTATTGTATAATTCATTTCTGGAAAATTTTGCTTCAAATACAGTCGAGAAATATGATGAAAGCTAACAAATTATAGTTAACCTGGATGAGCTGTTGACGTTGATTTTGTCCATATTTCTAACAGGGCCGGCATATAGTTCCAGTCAACTCCTGCTCGCACAGTTCAGGTTTCCACCGTTTTACAGCGATTTCCTCCACAGAATGGGGCAACCGAGAATTTTGCATGAAAATAATACTTTTAAATGCCATGGTCCGGTTACTGGATGTTCAATCTCTAACAATTGATGAGCTATCAATACTGCTAATGTGCGGCTTTGGGGTAACCATTTAATTTGACCATTTCAAGTGTGATTCGTTCAGCAGTTCAATAATGTGTTCCACTGCTTTTGTCTAAACTACCACCAGATTCTACTAAGTCGGTGATTGAGAGCTCGCTGACGAATTGGTAAAACTGATGGAATTGGGTATACTGGGAAATCGGATGCTTGACTGGAGGAGCCCGTAATCTGTCACATGTGTATAAGAAAGCTGGTTCGACTGTGTTGAACGTTCTTGGATGGACGAGCTTAGGCGGTGTTCTAACAAACTGCACACGTCATCACCCTCAAACAGTGGTTGTGGGACAAATTTACACTGGTATAGATATTTAACGCTCTCCCTTCAGACGTTCAATGCTATACTTTGTCATGAACGGGTTCGCGTAACCGTTGCCCGAGAGAGTTTCATTCAGTTTCATCGTTTCATTTGTGAGTTAATCAGGTGTAAAACGTTTTCTCGCTCCGACATAAAGTGTCCTCAATAAACCTCGTTTGTAACAAATAGGGACAAAGCTGACAAACTGCATATATTGACCCGTCTACTTGTATTTTGGATGAACAAATCCACCAAGGCATCCGACGGTCCTCCACTGCGTTTTATACTCAGAAAGGACAAGATTTACTTTTATTAGTTTGATAGTTTGCTTTATATTTTTTTGAACGTTATTAAGTCTTTGGAAAATGTTCAGCACTTCCAACCTCTGAGTCTGCGCCGAGTAACATATCGTCCACGTACCGTTTGCACAGAATAGTATTGGTGAGTTTATGGCCGATGTTCCGCTCCGGGCTTGTCATACAGAAATCTNNNCGGTAACCTGTGAGTAGTGGTGTGGGATAATTGATATCGATTTGAAATGACGATACTTCGGACCCACCTTCACGCACAGTCCTCAGTTCATCCAATCAACCATACACACGGAAGCACTAGACTCGAGTTTTGCTATTACGAGAACCCATCAGTTGTGCAAATCCATCGTCTCGTTCGGGCTTTGAACTCCGGACCATGTGTGTTACCATGTGTGTTACCACTGTGCCAACCAGCTCATACCAGGGCTGAACCCAATTGCGAATGCCTGGTCAGGTGATAGTCACACACACACATACCACTACTCACAAGTAGCTGTGAGTTAAATGCGAGGTACTAACACCGCCTACGAGGTTTGTGTCAAGTCAACCCGTGACCTGCATGTAAGTCCCAAATTGGTGGGAAGCTCTCGATTGGAGTAAACAAATACTCTGCCGTGTTTCTGTTCGTTGTTGTCGGGCGAAAATGAACTGACTGACTATCAATGAAGACGATACATTTAAAACAATGAATTCGCGATTCAGTTCATCTCCGATATGAGCCTTGAATGCGGATGATCTGGAGTTCGAAGCCCGAACGAGATGGTGGATATGCACCACTGATGAGCTCTCGTAAGGAAAAATCTCGAGTCTAGCGCTTCCGAACGTATGGTTGATTGAATGAACTGAGGACTGTGCGCGAATGTGAAGTACAAAGGATAGTCAGTTTAAAGTAATAAATAAGTACCAGAATGGGACCCGAAGGATCTTCTATGGCCACACCATCGACTTGGTGGAAATATCATAACTGAAAACTGAAACATATGTACTGTGTACAGCAGAATTAACCTTGCTAATTCGGATCGGGGAATGGAATTCGTATGGTCTTCTTTTGTGCGAAGTCACAAATATACCTCATAGTTTCTTCTAGAGGCAAGCCGATCAACAGCGATACCACATCCACGCTGGCCAAGTGTTTGTGCTTTACAGTGAACGGTTTCATAAGCTCTATTGATTGGAAGCTGTCCTTCAGACTGTGAATATATAGTTCGTCGGTAAGGGACTTCACCAATTTGACTAGCTATATCGGTAACTGGTGTTAGGGCGAACTAATCACCAATGAGATAGGTCCCAATGGTACCTGGAGTTTGGGAGACCGTACAATTACAGTATCTCTGATCTTCCTTACTTCAAAAGCTCAGAGTGAACGAAAACGGGATACTGTTGGAAAAAAATAAAATCTCAATTGTAATCAAAATAAATAGATGTGATTACGTCTTGAAAATGAAAAATATCCCGCAAGATTACATGTGTTGAGGCACTACGCACATTTGTGAGTAGCTTGCAACAGAAGCGGATTAGCGGTTTCTTTCAACGGTCAAAAATAAATGAGACCTGTTGGAGCGAATTGCTGTGTTCGGCATGGTAACTACAGAAATGTGGATCTACTGTTGGACCGTTCCTTAACTATCCTATGTGCATGTGGGAATTCTGAAGACTCGTTCTAAATGAGACATTTGACTGTACTTATGCCAATTTACTTATACCCTAGCCGTTATTCACAATAAATAACTATCCTCTTCCTGGCATCTTATTTTGAATTTATAACATATGAAATTTAGCGAGTGTGAGGAACAAGACGCTACAGACGCCACAGAAGAAGCTGTTTAGCAAGAAGTACAAAAATCATTAGAAGGCGGATTCCCTAATGAGTCGATCGCTAAACGTCCAAAACCATGAGGATTGTAGAAGCTATAACACGATGGAAGTCTCACCTCCGCAAGTGGACGGAGTTACTAATAAATCTGGCTCTGCCTTGCTAGAAAAATGGACAATTTCAACACCAAAAGCTCATTGACGGTAACTGCAATTTGTTAGCTTTCATCATCTTTTTCGACTGTATTATGTAGCTGAGAGGATGTCATGATTTTTTTTCCAGAAATAAATTGTTCAATGCTGTACTGTGGAATTTTCTATTAAATTGACTTCAGTCATTTGTCTGGTTCAATGTATGCTCAATAGATGAATATAATAGCCTAAAAAGAGCCCAGGAAAGATGTACCCTCTTTTTTGGCACTCACCAGAATTACATAGTAGTTTTGTGTTCCGGGGGAAGAATTATTGAAATCCCAGGGTGTGAGACCCATTCAAGAACATTTATTGTTTCGGACTGACGTCCTGTTTAAAATGACTCACAAATACCGGGCCCCGAATCCAGAATGAGAGAGCAGCAGCAGTGCTACATGAACCAATCAGGGGATTGAGGTAGCGGGCGGATGTGACGGGTTCATACAGAGACCATGCAAACGGGCATACAGGAGCACAGGTGGAAAGAAAAAACGGCCGATGGTGTTCAGACTCAGTGGTTGTCAACATTCACGCGGTGACGGTTAGTGAAGGAGTCATTCCATGAGTGATTAGCCTGGGTCATTGGCGAAGAGGTGGTACAAAATATTGGGCTAAACATGCAAGAGCAAGACAGGATGTTAAGCAAGCAGGCGAACTGTCACCTATGAGGTGGGTGAAACCATGAGTGGCAAGTTATAAAAGGTGGAGTCATAGAACAAGAGAAATTATTGAATGACCGGATTTGGGGATGCTGAATTTCAACCGTACATAGTCAATCTTTACCCCAGTATCCGATCCAAGTGTCTGCGATTTTACGTTCAATACCAACAACAACATTTTCAAAACGAATATGATTTGAAACATATGAGCATGATGCACACATGTTTTCAGTATGATCAGGCCTTACTTCTGTTCTCTTGTTAAACGGGTGACGGAGATGAATCCACAAAATGCTTGATCAAAACCGGCTCCAATATCAGCACGTATAGCTTGGTAAGTAGGTTGGTCATCATTTCTTACTAGAAATTTAGTTAATGAACATTCATGATTTTTCCCTTTACGGCCCTTCTTCATTTGGTACATATTGCCATAACATGTGAGATCCGTTTACATTAACCTTGCTATCATTTGTGCGTAGTTGTGTGTGACTAGTGATAGGAATATGATTGAGCATTCTTCATGCATCAATTTAATACAACGGAAGCTTGAGTTTATCCAGTTATCGACACAGTCAGTAGGTCTTAAGGCGAAAGTAGTAACTCACTGAGTATCCGGAAAAGGTAACAGCGTAAGCATTCATTATGAGAGTTTCATTTCTAAGGGAAAACACTTTTCGATTTTGGCTTTGAAAGTAGTTGGGGTTGGTCAAACACGTTTTATCAAACTGATTAGGCTGTTGAGCCAATTATTTCAGCGTGTATGAAATATGATTTGTTTTGACTTTAGCGGATTCTCAAAGTATACGTTTTTGAACTTAACTCCTAACTTCGAATGCTCCAGAAAGCATTATGTCGAGTGTCGAGTTTAATTGTTCGACTGCTCCGTGGAAAAGTCAATCACATCTGCTACACTATGTATATGTCACTGTCCCATTCAGAATGGCGTCAGATTGTGAAGTGTTTCGATACACGAGCAGCTCGTTTCAGAAATGACAAGTTCGTTTAGACAAGCTAACAACATCATTCTGTATTACCGTTTAAGCGCCCTAACGGAAAGAATGAGTTGCTAGGTTCTCATAAAAAAAGCAAGCATGCTTCGAACAAGCTTACCTTTGTAACGAGTAAGACAAAACTTTGTAGGTGGACGATGTCCCATTGCAAACGACTTCATTCGTGGTGCGTCTGTAGNTCTGTAGAAGGGACCAATCCATAATTTGGCATGAATCGGTTGTGTCGTGTTGCAGCTAACTAATTGCTCCAACTCTGTTTGTCCACGGGTGGTGAGGCATAAACTGAGCTGCCCGAGCGGAAGCGAAGTTTGCGCTTAGCAAACAATCTCGAAATCATTCGATACAACTTGGCTCGTGCGCACATTGTAGGTGTGACACGTTAGGTTTTTTCACACGGGCACAATTTGACATAAACGCGATCAGATGCATAAACGCTTGATTGCTAGAAGCAACCGAAAAGACAAAAACGGGTGGATTACAGATGAAAGAGCTCTCAGCGGCCTGGAATGGATCTGATCTCCAAGTTAACTTCAGTCATCCAAATTGAGAATTCATCATCCGGTAGTTCATTTGTTGAATTATTTATCAAGTAGATTGCTTATTTCATCCATTAGGAACAAAACTGAATTTTGAATTGCTGAATTCAGGTGTCACCAGATCACTTTTCATGTGATTGTGACGGAAACTAGCACTTGAAAATAGTTTTTGCACAACATGAAGAGTGTGTTTACATTGTCTGGGGTCAATGTTTTAGTAGTTTGATGTTATGAAAGAAAGTATAAATGAATCAATTTCAATGTTACATGCAGCGCTGGTTTTTATTCTGTAAAACCACTTTCTAAGGGTTTGACACCAGGCCTAACTAGTAGAATAGGTCATTTTCTCCAACTTTGATTGATGTTGCTCTGTTCTGTATGGGTAACAGTCAGGGAAACAGTCTAATTTCCTGTACTCTGGCGGTCAGATGTGACGTTTACTTACGTTCTACGTGGGAGGAATCGGATTTGACTTTCTTTTCGGCGGGATGGATGGAGTTTGTGGTAAATCACAGTAGAGGAAACAAAACGGTATCTGATCATCATTCTGGGACGAATCTTCAAATAGATTACATGTTGATCAGCGAATTTCATGCTTTAAACAGCAGTCGACATCAAAGAAACATCATTAATGCTAGATGAATCTGGAGCAAATGTTGTGTTTAATGCATCAATTTATGAGAGGAAATGTACTATGCCACCAAGAAAAAATATTGGTCTATTTCTATGCTTGTCCATAACATGGACGAATTAAATAACGCATCTGGTAACATTTTTGACGCAGTTTCGCAGCCAAACAGAATTATGCATGCGTCAATATTATAATCAGAATTGCCAACTCATCCTCATCATAGCCAAATACCCGAGGGTATACACATGTTTCCAATTTGTGGTATGTAACAACGGACAAAACAGTAGTTCCGTGGTTGCTGTTGTTTTCCTTTCACGTTTCATTGTCTCTGTATACCACGACCAGTCACCATATTACTTGTTTTCATTTAAGTTATTGAAAGCTGGCCAAAGTTACTTTGAACATTGTTTTCGCATTCCTAGCAAGCTCATGTTTGGTACATGCTATAAAATAGCTGGAAAACTTTCAGTTGAACTGACAGGGCTTGTACAAACCTTTCTGTTTGCAAATACGATTGAACAAAATGATGCCTAAAACGAGCTTTTGAGTATGTTGTGCAGTTCAAAAACGAGACTAGAATAAAGAAAATCGGAACTGTCCGGAGTAACGCTTTTGCTTTTTTCACTTCAGAAAAACAAATGCGCTGAGTTGCGTTGAAATACTTTAGCATTAATTTGACTGTTGTAGTGCATCAATAAGACTGGATAACTGAGGATGTGCACAACAATTTCATCCCCAGTACTTGCGTTAGTGTTTGTGAGAGGGGGTGGATGGGTGGGTGACGATCAGCAACAACACATTTATCACGTGCTCAACAATACAGGCTGAGCCAATCATAAATGTTCACAAAAGAGTTTGGGTTGAAACAGGAACAATTACACTTTATTCAGCTATATGTCCAAGTATTTTTCTATCAGTTGTTATGCTCGTGGAAAGGGTTTGAGGACCTAAACCACAGGTCTACAGGATGAGTCCCTCAGGGAAAGCCAACAGTATTCCGAAGCGTTGCAATATCGGTGTGCTTTTAGCCAGCTTCTATTTAAACTTGGAAAAATAAAGTAAACATATGGGAAGTAAACCAACTTTTAGGAAATGAGTCTCAGACGAACTGAACAAAATACAGACCCGTGTTTGAAAGTTTGCACGAACTAAAACAAGAGAAGCTCCAATTGCATAAAATTAAATGATCGGTGCTTTGTGTCACTCGGCAATCACTGTAAATGCATATTTGGTATTCGGGTTTGGAGTCAATTTAAAATACCAGAGATGGTATTGATGGTGGTAGCAGCTGTGGTCTGGGAAATTCAACTGGGATGCAAGTGGAGGAATACTTGCTGCGTTAATATCTCTCGGGATGAATGGATTGCTTGTCAAAAGCCCGTGTGAATGCACAGTCGGGACTGTGGAGCACTATTCATTACTGTCTGCATACATCTGGCACTGTCCAAATATCTTAAAACGAATAAAGTACTGGTCTTGTAATTCAATTGGTGAATTACCTTCCTGGAAGTCTCTCCTTCCCTGAGGAGAATTACGCCTGAGACGGATCCTTTAATTTTGCTTGACAGTTACTTTAAGATTCTGGAAATTTCCAGATAAAATTGGAGAAAAATTAGTTACCGAATCTGTCAAAATTGGATAATATTACTGAGAATGGTGCCTAATGGAGAAGAATCACCTTCGTGGAGAAAAATTGATTTATTTGTTGATTTTTCACACTTACGGCTTCCGATTTGATTTGAAATTTAAACTTGAGGATAAATGGGCCAGAACTATTTGTGGGTCATTTAGTGGTTAACATCGCGAATGTGATCATCGAGGTTCATGAGTTTAAACACAAAGGGTATGTCGCATAATGCAGTTGCACATATATATATATATATTTATATATATATATATATATATACGATACATTCAATAGTGCAAACCTCTGGGAGGCAAACGATCAGTATATGACTACAACATAGACGATCAAGTGAAGCAGGGGATTGAGGGAGGGCTAATGGTTGTCCATAGCAGAATCATAAAGAGCGTGAGGGGCCAAAATCCAAACGAATTAGCAGTGGCAAAAAATGTGCCGATTGAAATGTTGCTGAGCGTCGTGAGTTAGGGCGAGAGATGCGATATTGCGAAAAATGCACCATGTCCTTTCAAACCACAGAAAGCCATTCAAAGCAAGGTAGTGCCAGAAACAAACTGTAGACTGCTAACAATAACAAAATACTTATCGACGAGACGAAAGTTGCCGCACCCTCTCATTAGATTCCTTCAGCAGAGTATTCCGAATTCATCACACCGTTTAGGTGATATGACGTTATACCACAATTGGTCTCCGGTGTGCGATGGGTCTCAGAACGGGTTTGTGAGATTTACTTGATGAGACGTAAGCAATTTCGTACTTTGTTGTTACCACTTTATAGCTTAGTTTTGGCAGTGTCTGATGTTATTTCATCAATCTGTGAGTTGAAAAGTGTTAGACACTGTCTTTGATGGTCAATCTGGGATGCAATTGGAAAAGGTCATAGAGTCACATAGAGTCCAGAATAGATTATTTAGCATGCATTGTTCAGGAAATCCTTGCTCGCGATCAACGATTGCCAAACACTTGTTGATGAAGCAATAGCACATTCATCTCGAGAAAGCATTTCGAGTGATGTTTGCTAATGATAACGCCACAACTAACGTTGGACCAATGAAAAGTTGGGTTTTGATTTTGTATGACTAGCATTTTACATGTTTCTCAATAGAAGTTTTCTGAACCATGTGAACGGGGTTTGGCTGCGCTAATTCGTTCCAAATGGGATTGTTGGAACCAGCTCGCCACAAAGTGTCTATCCCGCTGTCTTCCTGAATCGATGTTGCTTTAGAGTTCATCCCGCTGTATCATGTCCTGCTATTGAGGCCTAGAGGGAGAATCCGATGTGCCCACTCCCTAGTTTTGTTTTTACTCGTTCTTATCGAGTAAAACAGAACCGAATCAATTTTCTTACGAGAAATTATCCTTTTTCAATAAGAAGTGAGGAGTCTGTTCTCTTTGAAGTGCTTCACTGCGAAAAATCCTTTTCTTCTGTGTTTATTTATTGTAACATAAATCTATTGTAAATCAATATAATGAACAGGAATTCCGTTGATTCAATAGATGAGTACCTTTTATTGTTTAGCGAACGATATTCAGTTAGTGCAAACGTTAGAGTTGCAAACGATTATTCTTTTTGAAAAGTAATAAAGGAGCGAAATGTTTTGAAAATAGTCAATACGGTTATCTTGTGTGAAAAGAAAACCTCTAATAAACCATTGATGAGTGGTTTGTACCACAAAAATATGGATTATTTATGTTTTTGGACTAACCTCATTCTATCATATGCGGTTGTTGATCTTTACTGCCTGAATCACGTGAACTGCCCTGGGGACGTCCGTCAGGCAAACACAGAATCGGACGATGCAACAAGCTGTGCCTTGATTTCCGATTGCTTGTAATCACCAGTAACGCATAACGTCCGACTCGGTTTCATCATTGCCCACATTGTACTGAATTCTAGTTTATGAATCTTATAAGCACTGACACTTGCATATGTCAACCATGATGGGGAGCGCATCGAACAGCTTAGGGACATTTCATTTTCCAAGGTTAAGATGAAAGTCACTTATCAATCTCTGTTGAATATATATATATATATGATATACTTCTAAATAAATGGAAAATTGTGTATCATTTTACCAATTTTGTTAAGAAACCTTTTACTCATCTTGTACGCAGCCGGCGGAGAGCACTACATTGTGTTCTATGCATTGTTACATTCCCGGAATACCATTGAAGGTAATTCAACCCGGTTGCGCACTAGCGCGAAGTACATACTGGGCTTCAACAAACCTGAAGTATTCCGTATTATATGCTGCATCCTTATGAAATGGTATAGTGAATATAGTATTCTGTCTGTGAGTGGCATTGTTAGACCCTTATCAATCCCTGATTTGTGGCATGTCATTACCTCTGATTGAAAGAAGTCATTTAAATCTCAAATTTCCGAACTGGTTACGATAAAACAATTTTCTCAAAATGAGTGTCATCCTCATTTGACCGATCGAAATAAATCAAATATCGATTCGGGAGTTGACAAGCGCATACATGCATACCGAAAAATAGAGAAACACTTTGCAGAGTGAATAATTGCACGTGCTTCAATTTCAACACTATAGATATACATCCCCTAGGTAACCGTCGGCTAAATGGTGCACAATTCGATGCGTTCGTTTGGATGAGCATTCTGATAGAATGAAATGCCTTTTTGGACAGACAATTTATATTACTCAAAAGAAACTATTCATCCTTATTCGTAATGTCGACCAGCATTTGACGTTGATCGCGCAGTTGGACGATATAAAAAATAAACAATTAAGTGGCCTAGTTGAGAAGCTGTGGATGGCGTTTTTCTGTGTCGATTGATTCAAGGTTTTCCCATGTCCTCAATTGCCCATTGTCTGAATATCAATAAAGCTGTCTTATATTTAGGTTGAATCTGATTTTTTGCTTCCCTGGTTATAATTCCGGTTGTCGTGACTGTTGGAGGGTGTTATGGCAACGGTTACTACGACCAGAGAAGCTTTGCAATTTCAATTTCATCTTCATTCAATCATACGAGTTTGGATGGCGCCTGAACAGTGTGCACAGGTACGTGTGTGTGTGTGCTTGTGTGTCTATTTGGGCGTGTTCGAGCGCTCCAGTTTTTTCTTTTACTATGATTAGTGAAGCGGGGGAGAGAGGGAGCGACTGGCAAAGAGCTAATCATCCCACTTGATAGCTGCCTATTTCGCGCCGTGTTTGTCGCCTTGACAGAACACAGGCATTTGACTGATGAGTTTGGCATCTGGTCTATTTATTTATCCTGTAAAGTTGACAAATATCACCGGGTAGGAAATAGGGGTATATTTTTGCATTGACAAAGGTCCAACTCCAAACAGCAAGAGTTAGAGAAAAGCATACTGAAATTCTCGTATATCTTTTGCACAACTATAAGTGATTTTTTGAAAATTAGCTCAGTACTCCTGTGACTGTTTTACTTTTGATTAATGTCAGTTCGTGCTCAGTTGATGCCCGTTGTCGGAATGTTAACTTACTGGAGAAAGTGAAGAGGAATGTAAGTGCAGTTCAATGAAACTTCAGTCGGAATGAATCCGAATATAGTGAGATACAAAGTAATGCACTACTAACCTATTATTATAGCTGCGATTGTTGATGCGTGTGAAATAGACATTTTTGTGCATAAAAATAAGAACTGATTAACTGTCTGTGATGACCGACAAAGTGCACCGGTCAGCTGTTTCGTCCTGTTCGGGATTCATCAGCAGTGGATACATTTTGTGTCCCTATGAGGACTCGAACCGTGAACCTCCGCGTTACCCCTTAGCTAAATGGCTCTTTGTCGGTCATTACAAATATTTCCATTGCGTTTAAATGCATTTACCTCGTGGGAACTTAACGATCTCCCAAAGAGTGAAACCCACGTCCAAGATCATCACAAATGCCTGGTGCCTGTGAAAAAACGAACGGGCTGATCCAAACGCTTGCCGTCTAAAGTGTTGATTATTATTTCAGTCCATAACCGTAATGCAAAAGAAATGGAGAAAATAAATCTTCATTCTTATCATCTATTTTTGTAAATGCATTTTTCGCAATAATTTAGGCTAATTGATGACGATGACGATGCACTAGTGGGAATGCATGTCACACGGACATCGATTAGTGTGAAAAAGTTGCAAATAAGGTTGTACACTCAGCTCGTTGTGGTCTCTGACCTTGTTTCCCTCATTCACTCGGTGCCCGTTTCTTTGCTTCCAGCCTACCCTCACTCTTGTTCAATCATCTCGATGTCTATTTGACAAATTTTACCGATCAATCCGCCTGTTCTAACCGTTTTCGCTCCTTATTTACGCGCAACGTTCGGCTTCCGGACTGGTGTGAGAGTAAGAACACATTGCCCGGGATGGGAAAAAAATGCCCCCACGTTAAATAGAGACACTTTTCTCGGGCTAAAGCCGATCGGATCGGTCGAGACTGGAGGACGAATTGGAGTGTGAGAAACACAATAACCAGGCACACGCAATAGTCAGAAGTCAGTCTACAGGCGCCATGTCATTGTCACGCGGTGTCAGATCCCGTTTTGCAATGACTATACAAGTGAAGCGAGAGACGTGAATTATTCCCGCGCCCACGGGTTGTCCATGGACAAAATAAATATGAAGCAATCACTTGCAGGTTTTCACACGTACAATGACCGAGCTGGAAGCGTGAATAAAGAGTAGCTATGCGTGATGGTGAATCAATCTGTATGAGTGGGAGTATTGCTTGTAATTACAAATGTCCGGATTTCATAGATTCTTTGGATTGAATTTCTAGTTCAACTCCGTTTGGAGACAGGCACGATCCATGCAACCCGAAAAAACAGTTTATGGGATGCTCAGCTACACGGCAGCTATTGAGTCAAGGATGTGGATAAAGTCTGTTGTAGATTAAAGAAAAACTATCACTCTTGAACGAAAAACCCGTATTCGTGGGTTCTCTGCCCAACATGAAACGACGATGAATCATAAAATTGCCACATTCTCGGCGCGCAGTTTCTGCCCTCGATTCAATCGAATTTGACTGATTTATAGCAGTTTTGAATAAATAAATAAATGAATACTGCTGCCACCAGTGGATTTGTTTTTTTCATCAAAAATTATCATTATAGAATGTACGTTTGAGCTAAAGACAAAAAATCACAAATCAAATTTGCTTCTGTTTGGCTAGAATTTATGCCATCACAGAATCTTGCAATAGTACGCACTATTACTTGATAGTACCAGCAACCTGCTGTTTTAATTTCAAGGACAGTTTTACGAGGTTTGTTAGCTGTTTCACTTTCGGAAACATTAAACGTAGGCACTGAATCAGTTCGGTCAATCCGTACCACTGAAATTGATGTAAAACTTAGCCAGAGTGAAGTGAACTTGCCGATACTTTTCTGTGGACAACTAACCTTGTTTACTAAGCTATTTGGACTGTGCTTATTGAAGAATCAAGTTGAAAAGGAAAAATCAGATCATGGGAAAACGAAGTTGTGTTGAACCGTAGATACCAAGACACACACTTAACTGAAGCTGGCGCGCACACGAGGCTGGATGCATTCTGAACTCAGTTACAGAAAACCATTTAAATCTGTTCTACGTAAAAGCTTATTCTAGGAACGTTCTAAAACGTCCAACAAAATAGTTTTTGAAAGGCACAGTTGAGAACTGGCGACATAATGCATAAAGTGACGTAGCAAAGTATTCGATATTGATATTCGAGAGAAAGCTTACCTATCGTACAAAATAAAACAAAAACGAAGCAACGAAACCATAAAACAACCGTGAGAATCATCCGAACTCACGAAACGTGTCTACCAATGTATGTTACTTCATCCGGATCTCACAGTGACCGGAAGCGTTCTTCCGTGGACATGACATATTTCTAACTTTGAGTATATTATTGTAGCAGAGCACAGTCGGCTACCATCTAGTATTGGTGCAGTTGTAAAACAAAAAATGGATAGATCTAAAATATGTAGGTAAAGAAGACGCTAGAAGAAGACTTGGGATGAATAAAAGAGGGGTTTGTCAGGCTCAACTCGGGAACAACGCACATCTGATTGTGATGACCCAGTTCTTCAGTTACAGCACCGGACAAGCATTACACGGATCTCGAGCAGTGGATAGTTTCATCGAGGGATTTCGTTGACCCCTTGGATATGATAGAAGCTAGGAATGTGAGAAACTATGCTTGTAAGATCCAAAACGATTTGTTTGGTTCGACCATAGCCCAAGTGCACTCTACTATCCTGCGGTTGTTCTGTATAGCGTCGATGGGGCCATTGAACAACGCGTCAGAACGTCAAAGCGATATTACAATATCTATTATTTATCAGTAGCATTCACATATTCTCTCATAAAAACGTGAAAGGAATGTGGAAAGTGGTGAAAAAGTACATCTTCTGCATACCTCGAGGTATCTGATTATTCTTTATCCGAATGGTCTTCAAAACTTGATTTTCTGTGAATCGTAGTTGTAAATATTGTGCTAGTGTTCTCAGCCCTATCAAATACCCAAGAATCAATTAGGCACCGTCTTATCGTTGTAATAAATCATCGCCGGCGCGCGGCCGCCAAACCCACTGCGAGTTAAAACAACTCCGGAGTGTTTTTAAGTAAATGCGTCACGCGCCTGTCTTAGTTCCAGAAGCACCAGGATGAGAGTTGGTTGGCTGTTTCTATCACTTTTCAAGAAGGTCCCGAGAATTCGACGAAAGTGTTTAGTTGCTCACCATACCCTAAAGTGTTTACCTTTAGCAGTCTATTAAAACCAGTTGGAATAATTCGAGCGAACAACACGCTGGAAGAGAGAAAAACACTTTTACCGATATTTTTATCTGTGTATACGATAAAGAAATAACATCGCTCAATCTAATGTTTTTGGGGAAGTATATCTTGAGTGGACTCCAAAAACCATCCTTAGAGTGTTTATTTTCGAACTTCCAGAGACGTGCCGAGTGATACAATAGTCGTTCACATATCTGTTCTTTAGTAGCTTCTATTCCAATGAGCAAATAACCTAATTGTGTACTAGTTTTGTTGATGCTGTTGGAACCTGCCCCCTACCCGGGAGATAACGGACATTATGTTACTACACACGAACACTTTCGAGCCTCGTCACAATAATAGGAAAACTAATTTTCGTTGTATTTTGCCAAAATT
>UZAN01039678.1:38127-50920 GCA_900618425.1 Echinostoma caproni
ACCAATTCGGTTTGTTTCCGGGATGTTAGGGCGCGTAGACTGTGTCTCAAGTCTCATATTTGATCGGCGTTTTAATATTCATCAGGGGTTGCTGTATTAATCGATAGTACTGAATATGCTGAACTTCGTCTGACGCTTAGATTATCAACTTAACACTTTTGCACCGTAATCCAAATAGAATATCATTTTACTCTTATTTTCTGTAATTTGACCACTGAAAAAGTCACGAAACAAGACGGACACACGTTTTTAGTTTTTGTTCTCAGCACAATGTCACTTTTAACTCCTTTCTTAGTTTCATAGTGACTTTGATATACTAACCCGTTGAAGTCTTGAAAACTTTGTTTCATCTGGCGCCATCAATTCACTGTGCAAATTAAATGTCTTTTAGGGAAAATATCCCGTTGGTATTGACGATAAAACCCGTGTCCGGTGACATAATTGACACGTTTTGGTGGAAATGATTTTTCCACTGATAAGGCTTTTCTAGACAGATACAGTGGCACGCAAAGATAGCAATCATCTAGGTGCTGATTCTCAAGGAAGTTTTGTATCAGGATGAGTTTCGTCTGTCTGCTGTTGAGGCTCATGTAGCACGGATTACAGATGTTCCACTTGCTACACACATCTGAAAGATCAAGGAATGTATAGCCAATTAAACGAATGTGACTCTTTCTATCGCAGGCTATCGTGCGATAAACAATAGAAAGGGTAAAACCCAAAGTTAGGAGTACCTGGTGTTCGCCCATAGGAACGGGAAATCTTAGATCCGGGACTTGCTGGATGAACCACATTAGGACCCAGCGCCGAGGGCTTGTTAGATAGCCGGACAACAGTGAAGCTGGCTATCTCTAAATTTGGTTGGTGGTGGCGGGATTCTTACCTCCTACCCTAGGGTTCAAAGCACACTGGTTCCAGTGACTTAAACCACTTGACAAAAGCCGCTAATGCTCTCAGTTCATTTCGTCAGATCAGTCAATAGAGTGACTTATGTAAAACAAGGTCAACGGATGTTGTCATTGTCTATACACCAAAACGATGCAGCAGATGGAACGTTCACTTTGACAGTTGTGTGGATTCTTCTATGTCNTTGTGTGGATTCTTCTATGTCGGGTTGTCATAACACTTTATCTATCTATCTATCTATCTATTTATCTATCTATCTATCTATCTATCTATCTATCTATCTATCTATCTATCTATCTATCTATCTATCAAGCAATCAGTCAATCCGCCTATCTATATATCTATGTATTTATCTGTTAGTTCATCTATCCAAGTCTATAGCTGAAATCTTATTTCTGTACTTCGTTTGTTACGTTTGAAATTCACCTTGAGGAGTTTCCATTAGTGAATCATATCTATGTCCTCACGTTAAGCTTGTGGGTTATGCGATAAACTCGTCCTGAAATATGCACGCTGAAGAATGACAAGATAGAATCAGCCAAGGGTTAGTGTTGGACAATAGCTACCTTGAAAAAGATAAAAAAACCCACGAATTAATCACATACTAACTGTATCTGGGTGTAATTATTCTGGGACATATACGATGAGCTAATCAGTTATTGACCTCCTCAAGCCCCCACGTTTGACGTAAAAAAAGCACTGATACACTACGGTTTTTATTGCAACATCACCAATTGATTTATTTTTTGGTTTATCCGCTAAGCGGATTCAACAGGCAATTATTTGTTTAGCAGTATTGGTGTATTGCCTAGGGTTATTTTGCAGCTTTTTTCATTCTTTTCATTGATCACAAGTGGCACAGGAGCCGCTCAATGAGATAAGACTGTTTGTCTATGGAGCTCAGTCTGGAATTCCTATTCACAGATTTCCTCAACCCACATTACCTATTTTCTCGATCTCAGCCTACTTCATCCGCCTGGGGTGTTTGATCAGAGAACAGAACAGAGGTAGTAGCAATGCGGTCTCATTTGATTCAGACGATGAAATTCAACGCACACGCCTCATCGAATAAGTGAAAATTCACTGGCACGTTTTAGCGAACGGCTGAGAGTAGGTTCGCACGTTTCCAGAACAAGAATAANGGTTTGAAAAATCAAAACACACAAGCTGAATGAGTTGGAGCTGGTAGCTTTGTTGTCAGACATTTTTCCAGTCGAGGAAGTGATTCCTCAGAGAAAATTTTGACTGTACTGTCACCAAACCACAGTGGGGGTGAGTTGGTGAATGGGGTTGGGCTGCAAACAAAGTATCAATTGACAGGTGTCGAGGAATATACCGACATAGGTAAAAACCACTCTGCACTTTGGCACAATTAATTTCAATGCGACGCCCCGGTCAGGATAGGTCAGAAAAAATGAAACCATTGGCAGATACTACGGTTTTAACTGGAAAACGATGGCCACTTTTATGCACATAATGAGACTGACTAGGTGAATCACGTGGGTTGATTACTGTTTGGGCTGACACTTTTGTCATGCCGGTATGATTGATCGATTGATTTGCTGACTGTTTGAATACTTGCCCAATCAATTTTGGGTGTAATTTGACGATTTAGTCGTTTGTTGGCTTGCGTGCCTACATTCCTAAGTTTTTGCTTACTCTACTTGCTCATCATGCAGCTACAGCTTTTGTTGCAAAATAGCAAACGAATCAACTTGGACACATTGCTTGTGGATGGAAGGGATATAAATATGATGTTAGGTGCTTTCGATTGTCTGTGCAATGCATTCTCGCGGTGTTCGTGCTAAGTGAAGGGGAAGTGAAGGTTATTCTGCCTCCTTGATTTTCAATTTTTACCCATAACTTGGTTTCGCGGGAGGCGAATCAACGTAAACCCACCGCAGTCGGAAAAACTGTTCTGGGAGAGCAGTGGTTGTATATAATAATTATGAGTCGATAAAACCCCCACCGGCTATCAGACTACAATTTTTTTAAAAATTACATCATTTGTCAGGACCAATTATTTGCACTAAAGGTTTTCTGCTCAGAAAGTCATCGTATTTTATTCTCCAGTCAATCGAACCGCGTATTCCTTTGAATTACGACATAGAAACGGCTCTAATGAACCAAATTCGCCTTTAGTTGTATGCACATAATATTTTTTTAATATATAGATTTATGAGTAGGACGCGAAAAAATGTGCAACATTTGTCCATGTAAGAAATGGGCTCTGGCAACACCAGAAAAGCCAAAATTTATATTTTCGCTCGTCAAATATGACTGTTTATTTCTGTGTATTACCGGTAATGCTAATGAAGTAATGGAAAAGGCGATGGAAAACTATGATCATATGGCCTGCTGATACCGAAACTGACAACCGTGATGCAGGTGAAAATTCGTCGCAAGTCAGAAGAGAATTAAGGTGAAAAAATATACTCGTCTTGTTTTGTCAAAAGAATATATATATATATATCATGTTCATTTGAGAGAGAGTGTGTGAGATGAAAGACAGAAGACTTATTATATCCCTTTATCTCCATATACCTTTAGGACCAACACAAATTCCCTCTTCAAAAAAACAGTATTGTATTGCACGATCAATTTCCATCCATTGAGCACCACGTCCGTTCAAAATGCTTTGCTCATTTAGTACTGATTTGTCAGATTTTGAATAAATGTTCCCTTTCTGTGAGTAAAACCATCAGTACATAATACATGATAGTTTGCTTTTAAGCTTTTGTTTGTCATCATTTTACCGATTATTTGTGTCATTTTTATGGAACCTGGGTGCATATATTAAAATGTGCTCCCATACATCGGTATTAATCAAACACCTGCAACGGCATAACTCTCTTTTGTCTCTTTACCTCAATGTCTAAATTCTTGAGTCTTGTGCATGAGAACGCTTTTATTGTTACGCAACCAAAGGCTTCCACACATTGAGGATATACATTATCCCGTGTTTCTCCTTTGCACGGTATAACAAAATATGTTATTTAGAACACTAAGTTAGATCAAAATCAACACCATCATATCACAATAAAATGTATTATAGAAAGAAAAGACCTTCACACTGTTCTGCAACAAATGTGTCCGAATTTTGAGGTGCAACCTTCGAACTACTACACATTTCATCGTTACAGATATGGTTATGTGAATTCAAATAGTTCCACGATCGAAATAAGAACATCGTAGTGGGAGATAAAGTTCGAACTCAAGGCTCTTTACGCATGACTGTCAGAATGTGAATATGATCTCGGAATTTGAAGTATATATGATATGAACAAAGTCGAAACGCGAAGAAATTTCTTTTCGATATATCGCTTCAGGCATTTACATGCATAATTCGATAAATCAGTAGAATAATGCTATGCTGATGTTGAATGAATGTGTGTGCAAAATGTTTGGTTGACAACAAGCTGTGGGGTCACGATAATGGTATAGGGGAAAGCAAGATACCAATGTGTAAAGTGTACACGATATGAATACGATATGGGTACGATATGTAAATGCCTGAAACGATATATCGAAAAGAAATTTCTTCGAGTTTCGACTATGTTTGTATGCATCGATGGGAATATTTTGCGATATATATTATATGTCAAGACCTTTAGTGATTCCATTTTATTCAGATTCCGTGGGATCTAGTTACATTGACGGAATTCAAATTCCTAGAGAGGCATATCCGTGGTAGAAAACCATGCAAAATGTACAGATTTAATCAGCGGATAGCATCGTTTTAGCTCTTATTAGGCTTGGACAAGAATGGTCGAAAAATCGTTTCAACAAACTGTTTTGAGAAAGGTTCAATCTTTATTTGGAATCACTTTTTTTACTTCTGTTTGATATTTTACCAAAATTCCGTCTTCAAAGCTGGCATCGCTTAGTCACAGCATCTAGTGGTTTAAAGTTGTGTTATGGGTCTTATCCGAATCCAGAAAATCAAATTATCTAATTAGTGATTGAACAAAGCAATCATTCAAAACAATTCACCGTTCGAGAGTACCAACATGTTTTGAAAGCCTGCTTCTTCTCATTGCTTAAGACATTCATTCTGGTACGGTTCTTCTTTGTCAGTTCATTATTATTATCATGGGGATAACAGTTGCAGCCTTAACAACAAAATGCAATGCGTGTTTTAGTCAACGAGCTGGATACTGTTTTGAGTCGAATGTCATCAAAAGTGGGATAGGCGGTGTATCTGAAAGCAGCAGCCGCACCGCTGACACCGTTCCCCGAAAGTGATCAACTGGTTGCGAAACAAATATTTTAAGTAAAACCATTAAAAATGTTTGATTTATTTTGAGCTACATATTTCTGAGTTTTAGAGAAATAATAATAATTTCAGCGTCAAGCAAGCCGTGGTAATTATCAATTTTTGTTCGTTTTGACCATTGTTCATCAGTATCGTCTGCAAATCACCACAGTACGTTTTGTCCAGTTATTCCCGAACACCGTATGCTCAAATAAATTTCAAGAACCACCTACTCAATTGCATCATAGTCCACCTGCGATTGATTACGAATACTTGCTTCAACCAACAAACACAATAACAACAACAACAACAGCAACAAGAGACGGATGATAATGAGAGGAGAAAGAAAAACTATCAGAAATCAAAGGTTATTGCTTTCATATTACCGCTTAAAATCACGGATCGACTGACGTTGTATTAGCTCAGTGTTGCTTTCAATTTTACTTCACGGACCCTTCCGTTTCAAAGGGTTAGCACACCTAGGGTTCGAACGGGTTGGATTGGGTGATCGAACTGTACCACTGTCGTTAGCCGAAAATGAGTATTGTTACACATCTAACATGTGATCGCGATGCATCAAATTCTGGTAGTGTACGTCTCAAGCCACGAAAAACGCGACGGGTTGACAGAGGGGAAACAACTAGACTACTAAACAGTGAACAGAACATAGTCCTCCATTTATGTAAATGTTTAAGAGATAGGATACCGGTTGCACAGCCAAATTGGAAAAGGTATGAAACGTCTTGGGGGCGTAAAGACGAGAAATAATTTATCGAAATAAATTGTATCGCGATCAGATTTAAGGGTACAATTACTGAATTCACACCACAATTAATATGCTTTTAGGGACCATTTCGACCATAATAAAGTGTCATCAGTGGACTACAAAGGAATACTGAATTCGGAATTCCACTGAAATCGGACCAAACATTTATGGTCATTCTACACTTTCTTAGAACACATTCAGAGAAACCATTGAAGCAATTTCAATTCGAGTTGAATATCCAAAATAAATGATTACACTACGTGAAGCCAAATAGCTTCGACCACAATGACTGACAACTTGTATCAACAGATTTGAAGCGGATACCATTGTTGAGAATAATTGTTGTTTTAACCTACGGTTCCCGTTAGCGTCAGGGACATCAAACACTTTTGCAACTGACCATTCGGCACGCGTCTCATTCTTTCTTAACTTCCATTACGTACACTTCCAAACATACCATACTGTCATACTACCTTACAGGGGACTCTATTGAGATTTTAGGTCAAACGGGAGTAAAAGAAAAAGCATATATACACATCTATATCTATATCCGTATCGAGGACTGCTAAAACGATGATAAAGTGTAACCACGGGTCGGACACTTCGCTCATTTGACACAGACAAATGTGTTGTGGTTAATCTCTCTCTCTCTCTCTCTCCCAACCTCTAAGTGGTATGAGGGCACGAAGACCGTGTGGGCTCAACCCATATGCGCCTGACCAGATGCACACACACAGACGATTGCGTTTACCAAAGCGCATAAGGGTGTATAAACACACATTCATGAGGACATTCTACTTGCTGAACATTCGTGGACGACGCAGTGACTGCGGCGGGTCTGGATCGATTCATCCAATGGACCGTGTCCAGTTCAAAGCGAATCAACAACAAAACTTTATTAAACGCCCGATTAGTGGACCGGACAATTTTGAAGCATGTTACGCATGATTGGTAAACCTTTTATTTCCCTGACGTAGGTTATCGCTATTAATCGGTGGGATAGACAAAATTGTGTGCTGTACTTCTGTGGGATGTGTGTGTGCGTGTGTGTGTGTATTGCAATCATTTCAGGACGGGGTTGGAGATAAATGGGTGCTCTCTCAGTGAAATCTAACAGTACTCGGTCGAGTCTCAACAAAGACCTCCTCTTGAGCACCCTGTTCTCTCTCAGAATGAAGTTGACAAACTGAGTTTTGACAGACAAATAACGTGTTCACTGCATTTTGTTGTAAGCTGACCATCCTACGGTTTGACGCAATCGGTGAATAAAACGAAGTGTACACATCGAACTGATCAATCCTATGCGAAAGGGAAGAAAATGGATACTAAGAGTTAAAACGATGCGAAATACGATTTGTGGATGTGAACGAGCCAACCATGATCAATATTGCCACCAATTCGCACAGTTATACCAATTTGTAACCGGTGCAAGGGTGCATCTACAGGTTCTTTGCGGATGAATCTTCTTCCGATGGTTTCCAAAAGCATGTATGAAGTTTGAATATCTGGTTAGTTTTAACTAGACGAAAAATCCGTTATCTGATTACAACCTGTCTAATAATTTATAGAAAAGAATGCGTGTGAAAGCCCAGTTAAAGTGATAGATATACAACAACCGTATCTAAGATCAATTGTACTACGTCACTGATAATCAGAAATTTGAAAGAAAGAGAACTTGCGATGCTGTCGAATGTAAAATGCACGTGGTGGATGATTTAATTCGATTACACGAAGAACTTTGTTCTTTACTAAGAGAAGACATTATAAAATAAAAAGATAGGGTTTGTTTTATACAGCTATATGGGCATTGTTAAATCTCATCGGCAGCGTGAATCCATCGACTTCACTGAGGATCGAACCCATAACCGCAAGGTAAAATGCAAACATGCTATCCACCTCACCACCTGATCCAGCATAATTCTGACGGAGTTATGATCCTGCAGACTGTTAGTGAGTGTTAGTACTTGTAACAAGCTAGCAAACATGGGTTTTGCGACATACAAAATGAAATGTTCTCATCAGTCGACCATTACTCCAAAAGGGTATAATTCTATCTTCCGAGTGAGATCCCACGTTTCACTCTCAGTTATGTTAATGAATTGACCCTGTAGATGAGATTCAAAAAGGGGGAAACATACGTGTGCACGATTTTAGACCAATTCAAATTCCATTTGTGCTGTATTCCATGTATTTCACAATAAAAACTACGGCGTTTAAGGAGCGGTTCAAAAGGACACAAATCGGAATGAGGTGAATGACAAGGAATGGAGAATGAAAAGTGTATTCGTAACTTGGGAACGGCGTGTGCAGTATTCATTTAGACATATTGTTTGCTGAATGAAAACAGCTGTAAAACGGTAATTAGTGATTATCCATTAGTGCGTTCTGTTCGACATATGCTTTAGGTTATGGTTTCCGAGATCTTTAAGTTCAGTTGCTTTTTGTTCACAGCCTCGTGATTGATTTCGATTTCCCTTCTCAAAGCACACAAAGTAAATAATGTAGCAAGTGGGTTTTTATATCATTCTGCCGCGTCCGTTTGAATGTAGTTCTCGCTTAAAGGCCGAATGGGAAGCGGTAGGAATGAGTATTACTGAAATTCTACTTCGCAATTGTGCTGGGACCATGATCCCGGGTTCTTGGGTCGAGAGTTGCAACCCCGGTTAAATTCGACTGCCGATATCCAATGAACATGGCTACATCAATTTTGTTTTATATGTCCTTGGGTTAGTCCGGAGCTGGGTTTGTTATCAGTGGAAAAAACTACGTAACTGAAACATGAAAGCTAAATTTATCGATTGCATGGTGGCTGTTTTTGTTTACAAGACTACGATTGAGCAGGACACCTTAAGACTTTTTCTGTTCCATTCTATTGGTGAGGTTTACGATAAAAAACATGGGAATGATTTAAATTATTACGTCAGTTGGCCCAGGCGAAAGAAAGGCCTACATTATTTCGAAGAAGAAACAGAGAAGCAATTGCATCAAGAATCGATGGAAACCTCTTTTCTGCAAAATGTGACTCTGATGCAGATTCTAAAATCACACAATATTCGATTCTTATCAAAAATAGTGTCACATTGGTTATGGTTTTATGCTCCTGGGTATTTTGTGAATCACTGACCACTAATCAGACCACACTGTATTCAACAAAATTCATTGCCATTCACGGTTTTTGTTCCTACTATTCCTGCTGAGAAAGAAATGCTCGGAATGGAATCGGAGAAAAGGTTATGATTAACTGTTAAAATGTCTCTATTCAAACTGTTGATGTAATGATCTTACTATTGGGTCAAGCAGCAATGATGTCGGGAAAACGTGATACTCACATCGTTGGCCAACACTGATTCGATGAACAAACCGGATTCCGTGTCAACGGTCTGCACCAGTTCAGGTCGCTAAATAGATTAATGGATTATGGATTATTATGGATTAGTATGCGTCAATTAAACACCTTTCTCTTCAGCAGAGCGTTAGCAATTCTGATCAAAGTTTGCGGGTTATATTTTCCCGACAAGTGAGGGGATCCACATGCGCATTGAACACAACAACAGCACATTCGGGGCGATCGGTGCACATGGCTGACAGACAGATTGACGCAGCTGGGATGTGCAGTTGGATGTATTCACATACTAATAACAGCATACGGGATCAACAAAGGGCCCTTTGATTTCGATAAAAATTAAACCCAGGGATGTTGGTAATGAGATAGTAGGGGTGGTGACAGCGGCAGCGGCGGCAGGACTATCACTTGTGCAAAAACCAAGTGTGATCCCGGTTTACATAATCCAATGACTTTCACTTGAAGAAGATATATGAATAGCGCACCATGGGGTGGTTGCTTGAAGATGAACCGCATTAAACACTTTAATCAAATGAGTTGACAATCAGAATGTGAGAGTTGATATTTGACTGAAATTCTAGGCAATTATTCAATTTAGGAGTGATTTAATCAACTGAGATATATGGCCTGCTAAATAGGCATAGGGAAACTGTGTTGATCAATGCCTGTGTTCGTATTTATTTAGCGGAGGAAAGGTTTAAAAATTGATTGATTAAAAGACTGATAAAAGATCACCTATTAATCAGAAGGTGTTGAAATAACTTTCTTGCATATTCTATTCTAACGGTCGCTGATAAACTAGTCACTGAGATTAATGACATGACTTGCAGTATTTAACTGAGTTCGATTGTGCTGTTTGCACAGATGGAGGTTAATTTTGACCACGGAAAGTTTTCCCAGTCTGGTTCATGCTTTCAATCAATGGAACCGTCTTCAATAAAAACCACATTGGTACCCATCATTTGAGAAGAATAATATAACTGATTGTGAAGATGAGTGTACTTTTGATCGTCACACAAATCAAACTCAATATTGGGCTAGTTAACGGACACTCTTCCTAGGTTCATTGAATCTGTTTAACTGAGTAATGAGCAAAATAATATTTTCCTCGTTCATATAATCAGGACAACGAGTTTGCGGAAATGCCTGTGATTGGTAGAAGCTAATACTTCCGAACACTTGGTCACGTGTCCAACTAATCACATATTTGACCGGGAAATGAAGAATCCTCTTTTGTTTGGAAGTTATAGCATTCGAGCATGATAAGCTACGGTTGTGGGTAAATTGTGATTGGAGTGAATTTTTTTACCGGATTAAGAATCCTTTTGGTTTATAGATTATTGATAATTGTGTGTGTGTGTGTGTGCGTGCATGGATATGGATAGGCACATGGAAGATAATAGCAATAGAAGTGGGTGAAAATCAATGATCTTCGGTTTTTCGGTAATATATGTGACCAAGTTCTTTTTGCCTTATCTCTTTTTGGTTTTTTGTGCATTATCCAAGGGCTCTTGCTCAACGAGGATAATTCAGCTGGAACACGGGAACACACGCCGTAAATCACAGTGACAATCTAGGCTTGCACAGTCAGCACCAATGCTTACACATCTACTGATAGGTCGGTACAAATCGTCCACAGTGATAGCATTTGTTCCATTCACGCATGTAAATCGATCTTGTGCAACCATCATGACCGCATGTCTTGCCCGTCATACTGACAACAACAATCTGTTTGAAAAAAAAACTGACAAATTTGTGTCAAAATGTAACAAAACGTAGTAACTTGAAATAAGCCCGCCCCAATTTAGCAAGGTCTTCATAAAAAGCAAGTCCGTTGAATAGTAGCGCAGCTCAGAGATGCTGGGCACTTATCAAAATTCTGAATTGTTGTTCAACACACCGGTTGCTACAGTCCACCGGGACACCATATGGCCTGGTAGAAACGGACGGCTATTCCAAATCCGTTTTCCTCCAGTCCTTTGAACATCAAGCGGTATCATTCTGTCTAGAAGGATGCAATAAGGTGACGGATTGCCTGCACTGTCTGCACAGACTTTCTGTCAAATTTGCCACCTGTGACATTTCGGACCTGCACGTGAAGGCTCCGTGGGCAGTGAAATATATATGATATGTATATATATATGTTTATTACATATATATCTATAACAATGAGATCCAAGTGTTCAAACCCGTCGATTCGTAGATAAAAAACAGGATCCTTGGATATGAATAAAGCAAATACGCTTTACGGGTTTTTCATGATGGCTGTGAAGACCACGTCTATCAACATATTCTTTTCAATCGATTGTAGTGTACTGTTTGATCACTTTATTTCAGACAATCAAAGTCACTTTTTTTGCCGAATTTTCAAAGAGTCAGGTAGATACATTCAACTTCACTAAGAATGTCGAACAGGGTTAGAACAGCAAACCGATTTCCTCAATTTTTAAGTTATTGTTTTCTTACGATAGCTCAAAGGTTATCATACACAGTACCATATTTCAGTGATTAGTAGTCATGCATCAAAATAAATGTCACGATGTTTATATGTAAATCAGTACTGAGCTATAAAAAATCAAACCGTTGATTTGGGAAAGGGAAAAAAGAAAATCACAGTATATTTGGGTCAAATTCCATCTTGGGATCGGGAATAGGTCATCAGTGATAGAGTCTTGAAGTTGGTGAGAGTGCAAAGGTCAAATGAAATAACGGTTACGAGGTGGGGTGATTAAAATGACAGCTGTGAGCTAAGGCGACAGAGAGAGAGGAATAAAGTTGTATATTATGCACTAGGGAGTCTATGTTTCATCCATAGCTTGTGATGTAATCAAGAAGGGACGGTGGAGGAAAAAAATAATTGATCGTTAAGATTAAGCGTAGGTGGCGTCCATGCGTGGGTTCGGGTTCAACCGAAACTACTGAATGTTTCACAGTCTCAACATAAGACTTTAATCTCCCAAACAACAATGTAAACGGTAAGATGGTGATAAATGATACTGGGTAGGGGCGGGTGTGGGGAGCGGAGGATTGATGATTTACTTTATACACAATCAAATGTTAGGGTCAGGGAGGCGACAGTATCTCAATTCTATGCTGCATCCCCCTCTCTCGCCTTAGTCCACAACTCTAATTTTAATCACCCCATCTCTTGACCGTTATTTCATTTGACCTTTGTCCTCTCACCAACTCCAAGACTCGAGCATTGCTTACCGCTAGCTTTGTCACAGTCGTTGGCTCTGTTTGCTTTTCTCTGTCATTGCTATAAAATGAGCTTTGATCAGCCAATCAGATATCGGTGCTATTACGGTCTCATGTGTGTCACCATCTGATGCGATATATTAAAACTGAATATAGCATGGCGAACATCATCTCACTCTCTACTTAGTCGGTCGCTTGTTGGTGTTGTCAGTTTGATCACTAATGTTTCAATTACTTCAGAGATTTTTTTCCATTCAAGCTTCTGACAGTATTCTCAATAACTTTTATTTTAATACCGGGGTAGTATTACATAAATATTTCAAGT
>UZAN01039678.1:65344-80908 GCA_900618425.1 Echinostoma caproni
GCACACATCGACCCAGTCACATTGAGTTTACCTCACTCGAACGTAGTTAAATCTTTAATATCGTTGCTCAGTGCGGCAATATGGGTCGCCGATTAATGGCAAAAAGTGAACCCTCTTTGGCTATACAAGTTTTGGATGTATGTGGTTCGACGGGGTGTGGAAAAGATGTCAAAACAGGAATGACATGCACCTGTTGCCAGAAGTACCCCCAGTTTGCAATGATTGCTTGGAGATTCCATCGAATGCATAACAGGCATTATAACCAGGTTTGACTCAGACGCGGGGCCTTTGAATTTGGCCGTTCCTTGTTACCGTCGGATATAATTTTGTAAAGTTGCAGTGAGGGAACGCGTGGTCATCACCCTCCAATCAACTCGTAAATTCTCAAGGTCAAATGTTCTCCTACACCGCCACATTTTTGAAATTCTTGCAGTTCATCACGCAGAAACTTCAGTTTCTGGTTTTTTCCCATTCTGTGAGAAAGTGCTTCAAAGGACTGCAAAAGTCGGTTCAAGGATACCATAAAAACACCGTACCGGCTGGCATCTGGCGTTTAGGCGGCGTTCTGTTAATAATTTGACCATTTCTTCTATTATCTTTTGCAAAATTCGTTCGCTCATGGGGAAGCTCGATGGTGACAATAGCATGATACATCAAAAGGAACACAAGAATTTACAGGCAATTCTACTTCAGGAAAGCTGGCTACATCCTAACATTGAAAGCAACTTCGTGCATCTTGATGGATTTGACATATTCCGAGGCGATCGTAATGCGAACATCCTTCACAGAGGTGATGGAGTGGTCACTTTCGTTAACAGAAAATGGTGCAAAAACGCTCATCAAAGTTTTCAATTTAGTTCTCCTAAGATCAATTGTATTTTTATTTATTGTAAGCCCTGATTGCTGTCACTTTCGTCACATTACATTAGCGAATATTTATATCTCCCTCGTTACGCCTGCCTCGGATATTCGTGTTTGTCGACTCTTTCTCCTCACAACTTGTAACAGGTTTATACCAGTATTTAAGCATTGCTGCTGGTGAGTTTAATCGGTTTATTACCTTTTTCCTTACAACTTCAGGCCCGAAAAATCTTATAAATTTTCCCACCTCGTTTGGTGTCCAACTTGACGGGATTATTGTAAATCGCCCTGAAAGATTTTGCATTGAGAAGCGGGGTCTCACAGGTAACTCCTACCATTGCTTTATTTTTGCATCCCAATATTGAAGGTAAATATTGTCATCGCCAAATGAACCATTCTACATCTAGACTCATCAGAAGGAGAATTCGCATTCCTGACAACGTATCCATACTTAGAGATATGGTTTCTTTTACCGATTGCACTGCCTTTTCCAATGGTGATAACTCTTCCAGTTGTGAGCATCTGACATGTTATCTTAATTTTTGGTATGATCTGTGTTACCCAGTTAAGACTTTATATATCCGAACTGACAGATTATCTTCGCCTCTTCCAAAACGTCTTCATCGTGATAAAGAAAAGACTTACAGGATTGGAAGGCGCCATGCTGTCTTACATATATCATTATTATTCAAAATGGAAATACAGCACCCAAATCGGATATGTATGGAAACTCTTAAGCAAAACTAAAACTGCCGTATCATGTGATCTGCTTTCAAGCAGCTCTGTGAATCACACGATAGCTCTTTTCCGGATGAAGAATTGAATTGTCATATCGTAAATGCTCCTGTACGAAACCCAACACTACCTTTACTTAAATCTACTGGAGAGAACCAATCAGTCACCCGTATGGAAGTCCTAAATGTACTGAAGTTCCTTAAATCTAGCAAGGCACATGGCCTTGATTCATTGTCCCCTTTCTGCTGAAAGAGTGTGCTGAACAACTTGCTTCACCTATTTCCGAGTTGTTCAATTTGTGTATGCCATCTGGAAGCATCCTTGAATGTTAAGGAGCTGCTCGGATAACACCGATCCCCAAAGAAGGATCTTCCAAATATCGATAGATTGCTAGCACATCAGCACTATTGAAGGTTTTAGAAAGAGCTCTTTTTGACCGGCTGACCTTTTTATCTGTTACCCATGACCCTACTCAGTTAGCTTACAAACATTCGCTTTCCACTCTTGATGTTGTTGCTCACTTTGTTCACTCCGATTCATCCTTATTGGATAAAGGGGCTGGCATCGTCCGTTTAACTTTTCTTGATTATGATAATGCTTTCGGATCACTTGACCGCGGCATTCCCATTCAATGTCTTTCGGACTGTGGTCTGGCACCTAATTTGGTAAATGTACTAATTAATTAAGACTCAATACACTTTTTGTTACGGTAAATCTTCCTCCCTGCTAGAAGTTAACTCCGGAGTTTTTCGGGGTGCTATTTTGTCTCCATTTATTTTTTCACTTTATATTAAGGACCTTCGCGTGGAAGTATACTGATGACGTAGTGATCGGTTGTCTCTCGGCTGATCCTGATTGTTTCTGTCAACTTCAAATTTGTCTAAATAAAATCTTTAGTTGGTCGACTCTCCGATCTTTATTGATTAATGTAGATCACTGTCTTGATGTTTATTTTAGCCCTAAAACGGGCATGCATTACCAAACGCTTTTAAGTAATCAGTCTGAACTTTCTGGTACTGGTACTACCTTCCCAAAAGCTAACTCTGAAATATTGTGAAGTTACTTTGTCCCATAATCCTTCTTGGTCCAGACATGTTGAAAACATTTATATTAGAGTTCGTGGGCTATCGTTCCACGCTTTTAGGCTTAAAATCTCGGTGTTACCCAAAATGTAGTTCCTACATTTGTGACCTCATGCGTTCTTCTACATTGGTTGTACTGTTCTCTCGTATATTTTCCTGGTCTAAAGGAGAAAGACTTTATTCTTTTTTCCAGATCTCTTGAAGTTCGTTCCCGTTGCAGTGACATTTCAAAGACCGTTTTGTTTTACTTTATTGTGAGCGATAGAACACTGCCTAAATGCGCGTCTCAATAAAGCGGTGTCTCATCCGAGTACGCGTTTCAAATTTAAGATTCTTTGTGCATGCACCACCACACATAAAAACAGCATAATCCCTTATTTTGTTCGTATCTTGGTCAGCCGAGGAAGTATTATTACTGACTTCAATAATCATCTGTCACATTAGGATTTTATCACATCCGTTTCTTTTTCATTTAGTCAATGTATATTTGTTCTGTTTTCAATGTTTAACGTTTGCCTCACTGTAACTTGTCAAAAGCGTTGAAAATGCATCCTATTGGGTACATAAAGCTTTTATTGACTTGACTTGACTTGAAAAATTACTTTTGACTGCTCAAGAAGGGGCAAATACGAAAATTATCATTCTGGAAGAAAAGATGGCAGTTTTGAGTGCCCCGGTTACCCCCAACGGGCCTAGATAGTACCAATCAAACACGAACCACACCCTCAGATGATATGAGAAATACCGTGGCCAAAACAAAGAGGAGCGCAAGCACTTTTCAAAAGGCCGACCGCGGCCAGGCTAAGAAATCGCTAGTAATAGAGAATAAGATGCACGAATCAGTCTTCTTTCCAGGGCTGCTCCGAACAGTGTGAAGGAGGCTGAGAATAAGAAAGTCTTCCTCATCCATGCAGTCCCACAGCTAAACGCTGCAACTGAATCCAGCAGTTACTAGAACGATTGCAAAGAGGGAAAATTCAAGCAGTGTTTACTAGAATGTCACAATGCAATTATCACGTCAATCAGAGGGCTTTCGGGTTCGCCAAATTACCATGGCAGTAGTCGAAGGGTATTGGAAGTTACTCTTGGTACTCCGGAAATGACTACCATCGTTTTGCTGTTATAGCTGGAACGAAAGAAATGGGGTCCACCAGAACTGCACCTGAGAGCACTACGAGATTCTATATCGTCAAACAGCCCACAGTTGGAAGGTACGGTCAATACACTCCCCATAGAAACACCGAAATACCAGAGCGTCCCCCCCCAAAGAAACTATTGTTAGCCGACCACAATGTAGTCGGTCAAGGCACCATTTCTTAACAAAATCGGTTTCTAAATCTACGACGGTACCTGAACTGTTGCTGCACCAATACACAAGGATTTCCATTAAATCTCCCGAACTCAAGGTATCTTTTCAATATAACCAATGGGATATCATTACTGTTACCGAAACGAAACTGTCAATTGCAATTATTGATTCTGAACTCTACCAAATATGTCTTTACTAAGAATGCGACCGTCCCACACATTGCAGAGGGTGTTTTATTTTATGTTTACGACGATCTTCAGTGCTAGGTAATCAATCCTGCGGTTTCGGCTCCTGATACACTGGTGTTATCACTGTCCGTATACGATGAATGCCTGATTGGCGCGTTATGTCGTCCCCCATCATTTCGGTAGATGTCTAACGAAACTCTTTTGCAAATTATATCACAATGTTACACGAATATTCACCCATTCTCTCATATTCCAATTGGCCCAATCTCAAAAAAACACCTAGCACCGTCTATTATTCTAACCTCAGTTAAACGGCTAGTTGATTCGCATCCACTCTACAACCATGCGAAAGAGACCACCAGATTTGGAAACCTGCGGTCACCATCAATACTGGATTCAATGTTGACAAACAAAGAGCTATCACTTGAATAAACACTTCGCGCAGCTTATCAATGGTCTACGAAGAAATACATTTGATTAAATGTTTCTAAATGTACAGTCCTATCCCAAACCCCCAGGAGTACATTCTCTTATTCTCTTGGAAATCACCAAGTGATTAGGGCTTAAGTGCAATTTTTCAAGAGGACTGAAGCTGCTCGGTCAATCGATTCAAGGCTTCTTTCGATGCTTTGAAAAATGTCAATTTACTTAGGCGACTGATTGGTCAAATGGAATCACAGTTGTCCCATGTTTGCTATCACTGCACATTACAACGTACGCAGAGTACGCCATTCGATCATGGAGTTAATGGTTGTAACGTGATCGTAAGATGCTGGAGCGTCCACAAAGGGTTGCTATCAGAATGATTAAGGGACTAAACCGCCTCAACTATGACCATAGATTACGATCATTGGGATTATTTTCTTTTCATTATCACCGAATTCATGGAGACTTGATTGGATGCCATAAATACTGCAGAACCCATCCCATTCATGTCGGCCACTGCTTCCGTTTTCGCCCAACGTACACCGCTTCAAGTTACTGATCCAAAAGTGTCGACTGTAATGCCGATATCAATCTTTTGCAGTCAGGGACTTGGAACACCCTTTCGTCTCACGCCGTTTGTGCACCGACTATTAAATTTTTCAAGTGGAGACTTGATGAATCCCTGTCTAATCTCTCATTCCTATACAACGAAAACGCAAACTAGTTGTGGACGACATTATTTGTTGTCTCTTACCCGGAAGAATGACATTTTATCCTTTTTGCCGAGAAACGATTCAATTGTGTAAATATCCTATACTATGGAATTAAGAGAAGCATGAGCTTGTAACTCCCATAACAAAATTTTGACTTTGACCTCGACTTCGTTCTGAATTCAATTGATTGACTAAATGAATTTGGCATTGTCGACGGTTGCTCAAAACGTGGTTCCCAAAACTTACGGACTATCTGTTTGATTGATCTTCTTTCCGACCATTTAAAGTCAATTAGCAATCCTGACACATTTTGTAAACTTTTCTCCAGCCCAAATGGAGGTTCTTCCTCATGAGGAGCTCATCATTGACTATGTTTTTCACAGGAAATTAGAAAAAATATTAATAAGGTCCAGGTGTTCGTTTAACATGAAATCAACCGATTGCTTGTGGTTTTTCGCGGAAATAAGAATAAACAGCCAGAAGAAAGCACCCAAGGATTTGTGTTCCAATTTAAATTCACAGGTTACATCGACGAAAACATTTGTCTACCCATAATCTGCTTTCTGTTATTAAAATAGGCGTTTGTCTTGTTTATTTGCGTCTAATTTGGTCTCGATCGCGTCAAAATAGTTCACTGGATTTTTAAAAGGTGGGAAAGAATTCCGTTTCTGTTTGTGTTATACTGCTATTTGAAAACAAGTGCACAGTTACATGTTTGCGGGAGTTAGGATTTATCCAAGTGGATGAATTCTATCGCATCACCCAACCTGAAATGATGGAATTCACTCAAGATTCCCTTATTTGCCTTGATAAAAATTGCACCAGATTGTTGTCGACAATTTTTTTCCATTACAAGATTCACCCATCAAATGTCTTCTGCTGCAGCTTAAGGCTATATTGTAATACGCTCATCCTATATACCCCCAAGCATTTAATGTGAAATGAAATCAGTGGTACAATTAAAATCAGTTACATGCCCGGTTTTAGACAGGTAAAGATTGGGTGGACAGTTACTGCTGCGACTGCTACTTAGAGTACTACAATACTACTGTACTACAACTATCACTTCTATTACTAGCAGTAGTCGTAGTACTTGTAATAATAATCAACAAAATTGTAGATCAGTGGCAAGGTAAATTACTGGTACAAATTGTTCCATACTTTCTCTGATTATATGCATTAGACTTTGCTCATAACGGATACAAATTCCATGCAAATTATCTCTCATGATGACAGCACTGGCGAAGTGGTTACACAAACCGCCTTCATAATCCATAATTAACTCAGTCAAGTGATCCATTTGTTAATTTGGGTTGAGATACGCGTTCTTTGTCACTGCGATAAACAACCAGATTCGGAGCTTTTGCTATGGGTAGCCGAGTATTATTTCAATAAATTTGGAGTTTTCACTGATACTTGTTTGTCGTTCATTTGCATTCTTCTTCCACTGCTTCCAGTCGAAAATGAAAACCAACACTACTCGTCCTCGGCCGAAAAATTCGGTTGAATTCACTCCCTATCCTAACCAAAATCGAGCTCTCGGCAAAACACAAAGCGTATTGATTGCATAGTTTACTGTGCTCAGATGGATTACTGATTCCAACGTTTGGAACTGCAGCTGATTAGAGCTAGAAACGAGCTGGTCAGTCGCCAGCTGCCCACGTGCAGAATAAACGGAGCTGTTCACCGTAAAGATACGAAGTCACTCGGTTGACGGATAGTAAATTTGTCACGCTGTAATCCAGATCAACTATAATTAGGGAATCGGGATTTCATGTTTTCACCATAAAACGTGTTTTGCAAAAGAATATACATCATCACAGAAATAAAACCCATATTTGCGGTTAAAACGTAGCGCAATTCAGAACGTCCCAGATTATTGTAACATTGTCGTGGATTTCTCAAGTCCTTTTCGATGGGAGATAGTGGCGCGATGATCATTACAAGTTACGGTAATTCGCTGGTTATTTACGGTAAACAGCAAACTGAACAATTTGGATGTGGGTCAGCCAACTATTTGAGCCCTCACCATGAAAATGAATGGTTAGTTAAATATTCGAATGATTCCAAATCTCTAAGTAAAAAAGACCTCCTGTTCAAATATTTCGCTCCAAAAGAACAATAAAATTAACGGAGCATTGTAGCACAGTTGGCTGATGAAAATTCATAAAATATAGTTTTCATCATTCAAATCAAAAATTTAAATTTAAACGAAAATAAAGCTACAAAGGATAGCGGTGGAGGTGGCTGTGATGTCGGCATACTTTTCTTGTGGAATAACCATTAAGTTACAGGCAATTCTGCGTGTACTCACGCCTGATCAAGAAAGGTCAGTCGTCTGCCTAATCTTCCGTGGAAATGGGCAAACAATTTGCAGTGTCCGACCCAGACTCATCTTATATCTCAATTCCTCAAGATAAAATCATGAGTCAAATCAGCAGCACATCCGTATTGCCGATACTAAGAAATACTGTACACAAACCGTTTGAACGTTGAGCAACTACTACTAACCTGCTTCCCCCGACATTCCGTATATTACTGTTATCCACCCCGTTTCTCAAAACTGGTTGTGTAAGAACATCAAATAGCAGGTACTACACCGGCGATGACGCGACACGACCCAACTGTTGACGATGAGGACACCTGTCCAAATCAGGAATCGTCGACCGAGAAACAGGAAGTGAACGGATGGATCTACCAGGGACAGCAAAGGAAGAGTGACATTCAACATGTATGTCAATTGGTGGTACATTTGCGTATGTCAAGTGGACCATTTTTGGTTCCGAAACTCAACCGGAGATTGCGCAGGCTCTCTGCGTTATCTGATCGTCTTGCATGTAAACGTGGAACCGAAAACAGGAAACGGTGTTCGTATCAAAACTCATCCTAGCGCGTAGTCTCCTCTCTATGGAGCTGTGTCAATTAAACGCCGTACAAGAGATGTGGAAAATTCTACCAGCGCGATGAGGCTGGAGAGGGCACACAAGGGTTAGTCCATAAGATAAATTGTGGTATCACGTGTTTTAGAGGTGAAAATGATCACCTCCTATTGGCTACCCACAACCCTCACTGGGACTGTCTACGTGCATTAACTTTCGAAATACTTGCTTCTTTTAACGTGCTACAGGTGTTCCCCTTGTTCTACCGGTAAATGTTTTGCCTTTCAAACAAATCAGCAACTTGAATAGATGTTTCATTTTTAGGTGAATTTAAAATTAACAATAATGTCACTTTTGTAAAAATATGTAATAAATGTGATTCCGTTTCACGAAGACAGTAATTCACAGTTGTTTGTCTTTAATGTTCATCCTCATGCCTCAAAATACAAAGGGGTTCTTTTTCGCTCATCGAAATTAAATATTACTATTTATACAAATAGAAGTTTCTGAAGTTCCATCAGTGCCATACCATGAAATGAACCCCTTTTGGTGAACTCAAAATGATCTGAGCCAATTGTAAATACATTCATAAAGACGAGCACGGCGTTTGTCGCTTTAGTTTTCTCTTGAATTGGTTACCTCATCTTTATTATCTGACTTACAACTTAGTAATAATTTTTTCTTTAGCAATGAAAAATCTTTTGACCCCTTCCCGAGTTATTTCAGTATTTCAATGATAAATACGCCGGTACAAATGGTGATGAAATTTCAGCCCCTTTGGTGACCAAACCAGTATTGAATATGCATCGATTGACGTGACATCGGTCGCGCATTATTGCTTCCTGTATACCATATACCCAAACGCGAAGCTGATCGTAGGGAGATCATTAGGTTAAAATTTATCTATTTATCTATTTGTTTAGAAGCTTTTTGCTGTATTTGAGCCCCTTTTGTTTAATTGATAAAGTTAAGAAGGATGTTTAGATAAGTGAATGAAATAAATAAAAAGATATGCAAATACAAACAAACAGTAAAGTCTATGTTAACTTCAATCGAAAGCTTATTAGGAAGTTCAGTCATTCATATGGTAACTTAGTTGGTGAGATGTAACTTACATTTAGTAAATCTTATTTTATCAGTAGAGATGTGAAGTAAGTGGAATTGACTAAATATTTTTTATTTCACAATCGCATGCATGAAACGTTGCTGATTCATCTACGCTCTCCAGAAGCACTAGATTTGAGTTTTGTACATTTTGAAGCTCATCAGTCTTGGATATTCAACCAACCTCTTCGATGTTTGAAATCCGGACCCTAGCTTAAATTGCAGTTGGCCAGAATTATCAGTTAGATTATGCTTCTATGTTTTGGTTTTAAGTGTTTGGTGTAGTGGTAACACATCTCGCACTTGCGAGAGATCCCACACCGGACGGAACTATTACTTGTTCCAAAAAGGCTCATTTATCTCCCGTCAGTCACTCCCTATGTTGTGCGACGAAGAACGATAAACGGTGCATAATAAATGTACTAAACACATTTGGCCAGTTTCAGCAGATTGATGCAGACCAACCTCCATGGGATGTGATGTAACAGTATGAATGCTTTATTTTGAACTATTCGAAATTCACCGAAGTTACGAGCTCTCTTCCTAAGTTGTCTTACTAGTGTTTTGTCATCCAACACCAACCGGACTTTCTGGTTGGTGCAAGAACCGAAAGGTCGTTTGTCGGATGGCAGACCGCTCTCGCACACATTCCTCTTAAGAATATGACAGATGCCTCATTGGTTAGATTCAACATTTGCCCGCTGTTTAACAAATTGATTGATCTCACTGATCTACTAACGCAGCGCGTGCACACAAACAAGTGTAATACATGTATATAATCGTGTATGACCCAAAACTAGAGGATATGCTGGTCAACATACCTGGTTTCACAAGTTTTAGACAAAGCAGATAAAGAAGCAAAAAGGAGACTGGAGGCGGCGTAATAACCTACATTAACTGCAGTTGGTGCGGCAAGTCCGAAACGTTCTTTGCGTTCTCCAACAACGGCATTGACTTCCCCGCTGTTCCCTAGGTTTTCTGCTTTTCGGAGCACATTAATTAACAATCTCCACATTAGCGCTTCATGCTCACAAATGGAAATCAGCTCCGTGTACGATGTATTTATCCCTTTCACTGTTCCCCTAGTCGATGATAATTTAATTTCAGTTTGTTGGTGATCTTAAACATGGATTGACCCAAACTAGCTGATCTCTCATTAATACCCACTAGAGGAAATACCTTATCGGACAAGATCATCACTAACCGTTCTAATATTTTCTCTCCCTCTATCACGGAAGACACCAATGCCCACCAGCAACCACTGCCCCCATGTCTCAGATCGAAAATTCGATCTTGATTTGCACACCCCGTTTTTATTCGAACAACAAAAAAAAAACTTAAAAATTCGTAATCTCTTAGCCGACAGGCATTCTCTCCTGAGAAACTCTCATATTATCATCTACTCGTGGTTTTCCGTTCAACAATCTCGCTGTTCTGTTGAACAGCCTAATGAAACAGTTGAAGTTTTTTTCAATTTATGCTGTCCAGTGAAAACAGTTATGTTCACAGTAGCGGAGTTTGCTAAAAGCTCTCAGAAGACAAAAAGAACAAGCGTTCACTATTCACCAGACAACTACCATCAAACAGCTTACTCTAAAACCGAGATCAGAGATCCAAGGACTGAGTGCTTCATTCGCAAAGCATGTTCGGGGAGCTGGAGATGGATGCTTGCAACCTATGTTCTTTTGTTCATTGATGCAATTTTCCTGTTATACTTTATTGTTGTTTTCCCTGGACTAATTAAAAAAGATTTCATTATTCTTCGTCACGGTTTGGTAAGTTATCAGGCGTGTTTCTCTTATTCCCTTAAAGAATCTGAACATAAAATTGTAATTTGCTTACTACTTCATGAAAGAATTTTTCCCCATTGGGTACTCATGACCCTAGTCATGCTTTCAACTCCGATCTATATGCTTTTGGTACCCATGCAACAAACAGCTCCATGTATTGCTGTTTACCCTCCGGCATAAACATATATCGCAATTCAAATGTACCTTATCCGGCTCGCATTCTAACTGACAAGATGAAGGTCCGAAAAGAACTAATTGTTACGCTAGAAACACAATCGTCAGTTGTATATGAATTTTTCATTTTTGTCCAATTGTAACGATAACATTTGTTGACTGAAATGTGAGCGTAGTCGTCTAAAAAGGTTATTACAATAAAACTTAATAAAATTATCACAAATTTTTATGATTTACTGCCCAATGTTCTACGATAGGAGGATTTGTGAATCACCAGCCCAAGTTCTGGATTTTAAGCCCAAGTGGGGGAGATGTAGGATGCGATCAAATGAGAGCGAAACCGTCAAACACTAACGTAGGGAATTGAGAAAGCTTTGGAACCTCAGACCTCATTCAGAGAGAGACCAGTAACAAAAGATTAAACCGTTCGATTACCCTATGCGAGAGCATGTCATGGTGCAAAATGAAGAGCACAGTTTCATCGTAAGCACTTTGTACGTATTAAACGAAATATCACTGTAAGTCTTATTCAGTATTTTCGAGAAAAAAATAAGTTGCCCAGTTCAAAATGCTTCTATATTCAACTATATAAGCCCACGTTCAAATAAACCGCAACTTTCATGTGACAATCAAAATGAATTTGTTAGTTTTGTAATCTGGAACCAGGCAAAGTAAAAATCAAAGTTAAAGTTTTATTATGGGAAATACAAGCGGTTGCTCTTCTAGTCCCATAGGGTTAAGCACAGATGAATCGATTCACAGTTCATACAAAGTAGATGAATGTCACAATTTGTCCNTCGTGCACTTCTACGGATGTTAAAATTTAAGACTTTTCAGAGCTTCATTCAGTTTGTGCTTGGATGAATCAATTGTTGGCGCAGAAACAACTTTTGGTGGTAGAGAATTCCAAGTAATGCACACTCTGAGGGCGAATGAATGACGCCGGCATTCTAGTCGGCAATTTTGGAGTACTAATTTGCATGAGTGCCTCCTTAGGTGAGTGTTGGGCGACGAGGCAAAGAGTGAACGACATAGTTGATCTAGGTTCTGCATTATTTGATACACCAAGATCAATTCCACTGGAATGCGGCGATACTGTGTGGAGTACAGTTACAGTGATTCCCGTCTTTCCGCATAACTCTTGGAATGCAGTCCCNCAACCATTGGTTCCATGTTTCAAAGACGTACTCTATGTGTGGTCGAATGCAGGCGGATAACAATCGTGGGAACAGCATAGGTTCAAATTTGCCAAATACTCGTTTTAGGAAACCAACAAGGTTTTTTAACAGCGGTAGACGACGCACGGGAGCAGTTTAAAGAACATCTTAGGTTGTCTTGAACAGTGACGCCGACATCCTTCTCATTTGGGACATACGAAAGTTGTTGATCTCTGAGGAAATAAGGAAACCGAACTCTTTGTCGAATGGATACGACCGTAAATTTTGATGCATTAAATTCTATGTCCTTTTCGATCGACCATTGATAGGCAACATCAAGTGTTCTTTGAAATTCAAGTCAGTCTTCTGGTTTTGACCCTGTTTTCCATATTTTTGCATCATCTGCAAACATTAATGTTTGTGTCCCCAGAATGAACGTTAGATCGTTTATAAAAGCGATAAAAAGTCAAGGGCCCAGCACGGATTCCTGTGGAACCTCTTGCGCTATGCTGATGGGATCAGAAAGTGACTCAGAAACCCTAACTGCCATGGTGCGTTGTGGAAGAAATTCCTCTATCCAGCGTAGTACATGCCCCCGAATTTCTTATTTGTGTAGTTTCCTCAGCAGTATTTTGTAGTTCACTTGGTCGAATGCTTTTGATAAGCCGAGGTCCACAACTTCCACTGCATCACCGTGATCAGTTGCTTTTGTCCATTCTTCTCGGGCCAGAAGCAGGTTAATGGTACTCGATCGCCTGCGACGAAACCCATGTTGAGCAGGGGATAACACAGTGTATTTTTCCAAGTGACTCGTCACGTTATCTGCAACAATGGATTCCATGACTTTGCAGAATACGGGGAGGAGAGTAACGGGGCGGTAGTAAGCTGGGTCACTACGACAACCGCCCTTGTACACCGGAGAAATTATCCCTTGTTTCCATGTTTGTAGGAGCACAGTTTTGTTGAACATTTGTTGGAATAGTTCGCTTAGTGGTTGAGCGAAGTTACTCGCCAGGTCGATAAGAGTTTGTGGATGGATATACCATTCTTAGCGTTGGAACGCCGGAATTACCTTTTCTGGTGGCATTTATGTGTTTGTAAAACAGTTTGGGATTTGATATGAACTCACGCATGAGCATTTCTTGGTGTATTTACTTGTCTTCTCGCGCCAACTTGGTGCAGTGGTTTCGGAGTTGACAGTAGCTATACCATGTGTTGTTGCAAGGAGATCGTTTATAAGCTCTTCATGAGATGTTCTTTTGCGAAATCCATATCTTTGAACAGTTGAGTAGTTGATGCATTTGGTCTTTGTGGCGCCTTTCACCACTTTCGTCAAGTGGTTTTTAAATTCTTCCCAGGATACCAGAGGATCACATTGTTCATTGAAAGTGTAGTCAACAAACATACAGAAGCTAATCGTAGAATTGTGCGGTACGGATGCATAACAAATGTAGTCAAATGTCAACACAGCATGATAACTACCCCTTGATGGAGTTGCATTAGAAATCGTTTCCACCAGCAATTCCTCGTTAGCTAAAACCAAGTCCAAAACCGACGATGACTGGTTGGCTCTAAACCTCTTGGGCGCTTTCACAAAATTGTAAAGTGGATAGGATTCCATAAGTTGTGCGAGTTTCCTCTCAAACGGTTGTGTACAGGTTTGCTGATTTAGCTAGATTAGGGCAATTGAATTCACCCATAATGAGAACATGTGTGAACTTCAGTGGCAGAATATGCGACATGGTTTGCAATAGTGTCTCATTGGCTGAGTCTGTGGATGAAGGAAAGCGACACACCACACCGATCAAGTCTATATCGCGCTGCGACATTCGCACTTTGCACCACACTGAGTCAGGAACCGCAGCAGGCTAATCAATTACCTCGTATTGTAGTTTGCTGCTTATGTAGAGTAACACCCTACGACCCCTTGCTATTACCAGAAGGAGTTCTGTAAAGTCTTCAAAACCCCATGGTTTTCCCGATAGCTGGTCATTACTCCTNGAATTTAATTGCATCGGAGCAACAGATTATTACTTTCCTATCAACCCGACACAATATTTACCTTCTAGTTCATCAACCCCGGTTTTAATGGTAACTATTCGCTTAGTGCAACATTCATTCCGAACCTCGCGAAAATGTTTCTAGAAATTCGGTATGCTGTTTTTCTACTCAAAGAGAAGTATATATAAGACTAGAGAGCATTACCTTGGAAGTAATAACTTCATCAAAGCACATAGAATGAATAATTCTTTTCCCGAAAAAGAAAACATTTTACCACGCCGATGGGCAAAACGAACTTTTGACGTCAACAACAACAGTGTATCTGAATGCATTTGGGCTACAAATCCATCCAAACGCATACAGATGTACTGAGACATAAACACAGAGCTAACCGAACAGACAATCAACCCGACGAGCGGAAAGGGACACATATGTTTATGCACAAAGGCACACAAACATGCGAACAAGCAATGTGGCACTCAAATCCACGAACAATGCAACTAAAAAATCGAAGCGAAAAAAACTCGGGATAGAACCAGCACTCACCTCATCCGCTCCGCGTTGTATCACAGGTCCTGCGTATTCTCGCACCCGATTCAATGCAGTCACGACAATGAAATAAGTCAATTGTCCGGCTTCGATGAGATCTACTCCGTCTGTGTTGGAGATAACCGGATCAATTGGGGTGCTTGCCTCAGCAGTGCGAACGGGAATGTGATGACGGGCAAGAACGAGAGCGCAATTCCCGGTGCCAGTCGTATTAGTGAGTACAGTTTCCAACAGTGTGGCCATGTCCAGTAGTCTGACATAATACTGAAATTCATTGGTCGAAACCGTCCGATCAAGTAATCCGAGAATTGTGGAGAACTCGTCACGTGCATAGGTGATATGAAGTTGGAAATCTTGGCAGATAGAAAATAGGAAAATGTTTTTCAAATATTAGATTGGAAATACTAATTTAAATATATGTAGAGAACCAAAGAAATGTCCCTTGGTGAGATTTTTCAGTTTTGATAACGGTTTTGTTTGGTTCAAGGGATAAAATTGTTGTTTATAGAAGTACTCTGAAAGTAGGACCCACAGCATCCCTACTTGATCAAACAACATAAATGCAATCATGTGAAAATTTGCTCGCTGAATGATCT
>UZAN01039678.1:81348-113053 GCA_900618425.1 Echinostoma caproni
TCAAACAACATAAATGCAATCATGTGAAAATTTGCTCGCTGAATGATCTGTTCAGAATTTGAAAAGATAAACTGATGGTGGTGATCTAGTGACTATCCCGTTATACCAGGGTTTTTTGGTTGAATCTCACCGTCGATTTTCATCATTTCTATTTATTCAAAGCCGAAGTTGGACTAATCCCTACCGGATCCCTGAAATATTTTATCCACTGTATATCGAGTATGTGATAGAATCGAACAATTTTAGGAAATATATACTAAAAACATTTCTCTATTTTCATTATTGTATGATCATAAGCCACAAAACATTTTCACATTTCGATTTTACGGAAAACTTCATAAAATACAAAAGTTCTGTTGAGTCATTTGCAGTGACTGTTGAAGAAGAGAACTAATTTTCAATATGCTGTTCATAGGACGCGGCCCAGAAACATCCTATGGGACAGGACTGAAACCAGCCAATTCATATCGGCTGCCTCTCTTTACCTGCCAACGCCAAGACTATAGGACAACTAAACTTGGACACGGACACAGGGCATCCCCGTTATAAGCGACTAAGTTGCGTGGTCAATATTCACCAGCCTTTTAAATTAGATGGCACAGGATATGAGAAGACGTTACACACCCGATGATCTAACTGTGTATTGAAATTGCATCACGTGTTTCTAAGTGACGAGTGGTTTCTTATCAGTCAATTGACTTCAGAACAAAAAATAAGGATTTCTTTGTTTATTCATTGATATAACAAGAATTATCATAGGATCTGCAGGCCAAATGCCTTAAGCTCCCTTCTAGAGTCAGCCCAAATCAATTCCATGTGGCTGTTTGGTTGCAGGGGTTACTTGAGTAGTGTTCAAAAACGGTGCAATGCATGCGCCCTAAATATTAAAGGAACAGTGTCCCTAAGCCATGATTTATCTTTCGTTATATGCATATATATAATGTTCGTTGCAACTGCATCAAGAAGAAAGTTGTCCTCTGTGTAGTAGGTGGCAGCAAATTGTTTTATGAGCGGATCAATCAGTGAAGTAGTTCGGTTAAAATGAACGGAGACTACAAGGGAAGTTTGAACTAGTACTACTTCACCCTGATCCCTTTTCATACTTCTATATCCATGACTAGGAGATAAACTCGTAACCTGCGGAACCAACACCTACTCAATTACTTTGCCATCAACCACTCTATCGATAGTCGACAGTGTCCTAACGAATCAAAAAGATAAGATCGCTTGAACCCATTTAGAAAAGCATACGATTATTTTCTGATCACAAAAGAACGGGTCTAGCTTACTTTTAAGTAGGCGTGCATAATTCGTATTCCTCGTACAATAAACGTCTCCATCCGCGAGGCAGGCACATTGTGGATCAGCTAGGGGCAAATAATGACATACTGAGTACGGAGTGATCCGGGTCGTTGTTGTCGATATGGTCGTGGTAGTGATTGTTGTTGTTGTTCCTGTTGTTCGTTCTTGTCCGGGTGACAGGCGCCCGAGATAGGAATTCAGATGGTCCGTTTGAGGTTGGTTCAGCGACTGCGATTGTTGCTGTTGTTGTAACGACAGAAAATTTTGCTGCTGCTGATGTTGTTCTGGGAAGCACAAATGATGCAGACAACCGGTAGTGCAACCGCACAATTGCGAACAGATTTGTGAATCAGGCGAGTGATTCATATCTTCCGTTTTGGGGTACACACGAACAATAGTTTCCGGCGACAGGTAAAGTGTGTTTGCGATTCGGCAGGCGGCTGGAATCGAGCAGGGAGTGTGTGTATGCGTACGAATGAGGATAGTGGGTACAAATGTGCTCAACTTCCCACGGTTGAACGGGATGCGCAAATAGTCATTCGGAAACTTTTCAAAACATTGCCCGAGATGAAAAAATCAGTGGTTTTCCCGATAAAAACGAATGTCTAATCATCAGCCGGGTTTAATGTTTACAATCTAGGTGTTGTTGAGCAAACCAATATAGATACGGCTCAATTAGTAAGTAAACCAGTCCCACGGTTTGACAATTTATTGTCCAGAAATCGCTTTCGTTTGACCCTTTGATTGGACCAATGCAATTATAAGGCCATTTGAGGAAAGGTAATGCTTAAGTTTCTCCCGTGCTCAAGAAAAAGCCTCAAACGATTATAACTGGCATTTTCGTGATGAGAACCCGTTCTGAAACAGTTCCTTAGTGAACCAACAACTTTCAAAGCTGTTTAGGGGCAATTCATAGTTTAGGTTTTGCACACTCGTGTTTATGAGTAAGCTCTTTTAGCAGTGTGGAATGTGGGGCAGTGAAGAACCTAAACAACACCTCAAGCGTCTACTTCCCTCAATGAAACTCCTTGACAAATTGAGGTGGACAGAGGCGAATATTCACATTCAGGTTTTTATTTTCAAAAGAGTTATTTCTATTGAAATTTACATTCTGTTTGAAGCTGCTATATACGCAGTTTCTCAGGTTCATCTGTTCCTAAAACAGTCATTTCTTATTTTCTCAACGAATTGTGCAGCATTATTAAAGTAACGGCATTTAGAAGTAAAAATAAACACAGTTCAAAGTAATAACTCGTAAATGTGGATTCCTTTTTTAGCATAAGCAGCAGGAACAAATATTAACTGTCATAAGATACTGCTTTTGTCAAAAGGAAGAATTCATAAATTATTCAAAAACTGTTTTTTGTTGACAATAGATACGTCATTCAATTAGTCAAACAACCAATCAATCAAAACGTGCATCAGGAATTCTAGATTCGCTTTCGGTGAGATCAATATGGATTTAGCACGCAGTCAACGCTCCATTACCAGCTCAGCTATCCAAATCCACCTTTTGTTATAATTCAAATAAACCGTTTTCCGAAATTGCATTTCGGTATGTCTGACAAACAACGGAAAGTCTGAATAAATTTACCGAATAATCTAAAATTGCAAAAGGTTTCTTTTTCTTGATTTACTTTTGGTAGATCAAAAGAATTCACTGAATACTCACTAATTATTCTGTTCTTTTTCACACAAATTAACTTAACTGTTTGACTGCAAAATATAGCTCTGATTCAAAAACACGTTTGAACTGACATTTCTGCTTTCGTAAGAGGGCTTATTCTGTGTGCATTGAAAAACGTTTCTACTGAACAAAGGCATCGTTAATGATGCATTTTGAAAAACAATCCCGCTGAATAGATCGATCGTCTTTTGTGAAAGCAATAGCAAATCTTTGTAATAACAACCCTGAGTAAGAAAAACACGGAAAATTTGAAAAGCCCATCCCTCAATAAAAATGTTTGTTATCCTTATTTATTCTTATTCAACACAGGTAGCACAATTTTTAGAGTGCACTGTACGGCTAAAGAAGAAAATAAACTGTTTTATTCTCCTAACTGTTCCATTTCGCGTGAGCAAAAACAGAATCGTTTTACTTTTTAAATATGACTTTGGGGTTTTAGCATGATGAAAGAGCCATAGGATTTTTCGGAAACTTGCTCCTCTCGACAATCATTCAATTTTAACGATATCACAAAAATATTGTAGAATATTAACCAGAAAATGTTTCGTTGTCCACTTCCAAGACCATCACACATTCTGCTCAACCAAATAAACAGCCATGGATATTTCGCAGGTCCAACAGGGTACCGAATAGAATGTGAAACAAACGCTTGTACTAAAAAAGTGTTGCTTTTGATTAACACTTGTAGATCTTTGGAGAGCAGAACCCACTGAAATTGTCTAATTTTGATAGATTTCTCCGTATTTTCTCATTTTTGCAATGATAATAATACCTAATAATAATAATAATGCTCCTCTGTTCATTTGTGTATATTTTCATGTTTTCGAGGTGCAATGAATAGTTCCAGCAACGGACCGTGACCGATAAAACCCGACCAAGTCAGAGAAAAAATGAATTCCATCAAGTGAGTACTGAATAGGTCTATGTCTGTTCTTGATACACACTTCTCTGATCCAGAGGACGTATGATATGATTTATTTATTGCATTCGTACTGTCAACAACCTCATTGTCTGGCATCATTAATTTGATTTTGGTGGACGCGGAAATTGTTTGGGGAAAGTTAGAAATTACAATATTTCTCAATAAAGAAATAGGGGAGACAAATTGGCTCATCTGTATATTGTCAGGTACCAGCCTGAACATCTATCCAGAAAATTACGTGATAACAGAAACCAAACAAAATTCAGTGTGAAACTTCCTGATTTGTGGGTACAGTTTACAAATCTTTCGGATGAAATCACGGATTTCCTCTCTCATGGATCACATACAATTTGGACGGCCGACCAGAAAGAAAAATACATCATCATATCGACTTTACTCAAAGATATCACCCATAAATTAACTGAACACAAAAGTGCCCCGTCTTAAAAAGAAACGGTGCCGGACCCATTCTCTTTCGCAGAAAAGTAACCAGTCATATTACCATGCCTCTATAATTGAGTTGCAACGGTTTTTGAATTAGAATAATAATAATAGCCCTTGACCCGAACATATGTAAGATCTCAGTTGCGTAAAGAGCACATCACCGGAGATTTCAGTTTACCTCGCTGCTCGAGAGCTATCACAGATCTGAACATCTCACGGATTATCCGTACATTCATTCATTGCTACGACATTGTCATCTTGAGCAAGATGGAGCTCAGATACCACATACGATTTTTAAACTGAATGATGCTAAAGGTCCAAATGACATATGCAGATCTGAGAACACTGAAATCGACAAATATAATGCTTTTAATGACGAAAACCCTCTAGGTTGATGTAACTCAGCTTTTTACAGTCGTTTGGCATAATTGCAATCCCGATCGTTCGGGATTTTGTGAGGCGATGCTCAAAAGTATACAAAGCTAACGAAAACTACAGATTTTTCTCAACTTGGGGATATCCAAACCCTGAGCTCCCCATCTCTACTGGAATTGCTAGTATCTGCTGGGTAAACCCGGTGCTCATTTGCAATATTACCCTCCCTATTAGTCACCGTTTTTCCATGAGGGCAGAAAATCATTGTCATTATAGTATCTCGCAAAAACTCGAATGAGTTGGATTCCCAGAATCCAATGTTCTAATGGCATCTTGTTTATCGGAGACGTTAACTGAGAGATATTTGGAGCAACTGAAAACATATGCATCGTCTAGATCAAAGAAGGGGCTTCCATGAATTCATCACAAGTGAATGTGAGTGATTCATCACGGAAATATCATTGAAAGCTTAATGCGGAGTGAAAGCTCTTAATGTTGATAACGTACCAAATTTTCTTCCCCGCCCTTTTAAGTTTATCTCAGAAATTCAGTTTACTGAATCCAGCCTTGAAAGAATAAATTTCTGACGCTTTACAAGTTAAGCGTTCTTAAGTTTATCCATTTTTCTGTGTAACTCGGGACTAAAATAAACTCAAGCGATATGGTAAATTTGTTTGATCGATTTGAAACTAAAGTGATATTTTCGAAAAAAAATACATTGTATTCTTGTATCTGATGCTACCGATGCTGTCGTGATATTTATTTCATAACATCCTGTTGCCAAGTAGCTGCTTCTTGCTGAAGTGCGTTCGATGCATTGAGAGTGCAGGTAAAACCGAGAGATGATATGGTTACCTAAACAGTTTTTATGTAACCTGCTTTGCGGTAGAAAAAGTGAAGAATGAGCAAAATTGGTAATGACCGTTAAAATGCAATGATAGTAGGAGGAAAGCGTTGTTTGTCAGTCGATGGCAGTTAAATAAGCAGTATGAGCTAGCAATCCGAAGGCAGTAAAAATAAACCAAGCCTAATTAGGCGACTTCAAACAAACCAAGAAAACAAATTAGGCATTGTAGAATTTCTGGATTGAAAAATCACAAGAAATGTTTGTTTTAGATTGAACTAAAAATAAAACGATGATGAATATTGGGGTTAATAACAATCTATACTCAACTGCAATGACCACTAGCAAACGTATCCGACAGGATTCAAAAATTACCTACCAATTACTGAGTGTAGTGTAATCTCCCCATGTGTACACATCCTGGTCGTAAAATGACAAAAATTGGAACGAATATCGTTTAATGCCGTTTTGCTGTTCACTTGTTGCTCGACAATAAAGTATTTCTGTTAATTATAACCCTCGGGGATAAAAGCAATTGATGGCGATGCTGTCAAATTTTGATAAACGTAAGTTGTATCATAAATTTTGAAGTAATAAACCAATCAGTCTTTTGACTGAGTAGAAGTGAAGGGAACAGAATAACTTTCAACGCTCTCACAGTTTCTTAGCGAACGAATGTTGCATTTTCCCTGACATCTTTCCCAAACCGGAAGGCCTGTTTTCCTATTGGATCATTGTTAATTGTGCCAGCTTAGAACCCTAAATTTTTCGCACTTTGTCGCCCTTGAAGTTAGTTAATTGAATTCAGCAGACGAAATAACCCAAAGAAAACTCTTCTACCTTTTTCAACTTCATTCAACAGCTCTCCATCTGTGTCGTCCAATATTGTCTCACAACCAACGAAAATGCTACTAGAGCAAATTGAATTCTTCGAAACCGTTTTCGTTTACTTTCCTTTGGTTTCAATTGCTTCCCTGGTTCAGGTCAATGGTTTTATTCAGCTTTCCCCTTCTTGTTCATCACAGTTTTAACTTGTAAGGCAAGTCATTTTAGCATATTTCAATTGATGCTTATTTACTCCCGAATCTACCGCTTTTTATATGTTGGGTGATTGCCGTAACTACTCTGTAACACACAATAACAAAATGGTCTGATCTTTGCTGAAAATGTGATGAGATAATAAGGGCCGGCTAAAAAGCCGGGTTAGTTTTTAGAACGTCTCTTATATTTCAGATTAAATTGTGATGGGCAGGTTTACCTAATTTGCAAGACTTTTCTGTTCAGTGACCGCCCCAGGGTCTATTTTAATTTTCGACTATCTCTTATTGGAACCTCTTTGGAGAGCATTTAGTAGAGGAGGATGTTTGCAAGTTTTGGATACATATACTGTGCATGTTCATTCATACTGCAATTTTAAACATGAAAACTTACGTGATAGTTCCTCGACATCTTTATTCGCGGATAACACATCAGGATTTGCTTGGCGGTCTACGAATAAAAAAATGAATGCAGAATCACAAACGTTGAGCTGTTTCACCCAGTCTTGAATTTTATCATGCAAGGATAACTGGATAAGTAATTACTCTGTTGAGAACAATCAGTGCCACGGAACATGTTTCGGCAAAATAGCTTCAGTAAAATTTTCTAAATTAATCTGAATACCAGGGAGTTAAGTACAAAGTCCAAAAGCAGCAGAGTTTCTAGCTTTTCCCGATCCTGATCAATTTCACGCGATTACTGAGAGGGAGATATGCGTCATTTGAAGATATGACCGAATTTGAATTAACCCCTAGCTTTTCTGTGATTTAGGACGGCTCTCAGTGTTTACTGTAAACTATTCACGGTTTATTTGCATGGCTTGATCTTTTCGATCTGGTCATTATCATTGAATGAGAAAATTTGCAGGGAAGGTTTGGGTCTGATTTTTGATCTGTTCTATACACCGGGATTTGTTAGTAATCAAACCGACTCCCTGCATTTTACGCACATTTGTTTAACTACTTTCGTCCGTCATGCAAATTCAACCAGAGTCAACTCACCTCTGCATGGTGGATGAAGCAACATACGTTGAAATGATTCACACCGATAGCTGGAACTTTTATGCTCGGCAGTCCCCGTGTGATAGAAACTCAGGTTGCTCGTATCACAGCGACATTGCGTGACTATGCTCTGTAGCCACACTTGACGATAAGCGTTAAGGCATAACGTTGAATTCTCCTGGCACACTTTCGACTGCGGATGGCATTGATTAATTAGGAACGAGAGAGCGGTACTGTAAGGTGAAAGAAAGATACGAAACACGCAATGGGGATGAGAGCATAACAAAAATAATGATAGCTCTCGATTTGAGGCATTTAGCAAATGATTTATGTGCCTAACTTTCTGTCCGATCTTGTCACTGATGCACCGCGAATTACCAGATGTCACTACTCATTCTCAACTCCACCCCGACCCCTTTCCTCTGATTCCATACTGCCAGTTGTTTATACGTTTCTCGATTGTGATTCATCTCTCCATGCCTCTCAAAACATAAGAGGACATCATTAGGTTGAGGTAGCGTTTGGTTTTTTGTCTCTAACAGGGTCGGTGCGCCATATGGAACACCTGCCCCATATTAATCACAGTCAACAACAATGAATTTTTCACTTTATTACCGATCCAAATTCTTTAAAGTGAGAAATGCATCGCTATTCACTAAACACAATCATTCTCAGTTTTAAAAAACCTCATTTAGACAAGCGCACAATTGTCAAACTATGACTGCTTGAATAGAAGATGCTCGTTCGTCTGTACGAATGTGAATACGTGGGACAATAAAATTTGGTTCTCTGCATGTGCTGCTTGAAGACCCACGTGTAAAGTAAATCATCCTCCTGGGTTTCGAACAAAGAATATTTCTGTTTATATAAAGTATAGACGTTGCAGCCTAAAATAAATCTTTGTCACTTTGTGCTCCATACTTTAAAATCCACACAGGTTCACATCGTGTTTGTGCCAACAACTGTTCCTTCCAAGCTTATAATTCACAAACCTTCAGGGGGTAATCAATCACTTGATTTATCTGTTTATGCATAGTCGGGGATTAGAGAAGCACCAGTTGTAAAGTATTTCTTTTGATTTTCAAGTTGTGCCCTTATTGAATGGATACGCAAACATCGTACTTGAAGAATATATAAACAAAGAACTATCCAATGCGTTCAGAATTTGCATAGTTGTGATGGTTTCAAAAATACATTTCTTGTTTAAAACAATCGAACATTTGTGAAAAATCATCAGAAAAACCATTCAATATATTGCATTATATGTTTGATTGTTGGACGATGCGGGTGAAATTATTCAACTGACTGGAATCCACTTGTGTAACGTTTGTAGGGAAACGCTTGTAGTTAGCCTTTTAAAAGTGAACGTATCTTATTGCAAAGGAAAGAATACGTAAGATTTATGGTTAGAAATTTGGATATTTTTGAATGACATTTCTTCTTCCGTCAGTATCATGTTTTTTTATATTTAGAAGAGGTATCGACTGCGGACTGCGAATCTAACGAAGCGTATGGCATTTGGAGTTGATTTTGCAGACATATAACGTCAGACATTGATCTTTTCACCCATTTGACGGGTTAATAGGGACACGTGTTCAGCAGTGAATGGATGGTTAGTTTCTGAAAGCACCAAAATAAATAGCATTGCAAGAAGAGACAGAATTCTCATTATTGATAGTCCCGAGTATAACTTTGGCATTACACAACAGCAATAGCTGTTTGGCTTTGGAAGAATAGGTTTCCAAAAGCTACGGGTAAGTTTTGGAAGTATTTGAAAGTAGTTTATTTGAAATTAAGAAGCAAATTACAGTGAGCATTAAACAGTGATAAGTACTCAAACGAGTTCGATACCTGTAATGTGGGTAGATGCCATCCCAATAAAAATAGTCTATCACAGCTTATACACTCTTTGCAGCAGAAGTTTTTGTTAATATTAACGAACTACTTACTACTGGTAAGGTGAATAAACAAAACAATATAAGTAGCTTGAATTATTAATGCGCTGACTAACATTATTAAACTACATATAACAAATAAATGTTTTACTGAAACAAATGAATTCCCAGTGCTGTTAAAACATAGTAAGTTTGCTAACACGGTATACAGTTGGAGCCTATATCACGAACAATCGATCACTTATTACACCATAGGTTATGCAAATTCATCAACATGGCCATCGAGTACGTTTTGTAACGAATAAATAACAAAAATGTCTCTGTGTTCTCCAATTTCAAAGGATTTCGACTGAGAATAAATTGTATTCTGGTGTGCATTATTCTGAACAAAAATAGATATTATTGGCCTCTGCAAGAAGTCTAAAAGTGTTGTACATCCTAATGAACCGTAATGACGCGGTTGATACAAACCAACTCAAGCATGACATAAAAGAATGACGCACAACCGTGCATACGTACGGGTACAGCCAGCAGGCGTATGTATACCAGCTATACGTTGATTTATTGTGAACGATTTGCTAAACATTTTTCTCAAGTAGCCACCTCGGTACCTTGAACGACTGTAACATTACGGATTCGGAGAAACGGCTTGGAACTCCGACGATCATCCTTGAAAAAGTCTAAACAATAATAACTTTACTCACCCGTGAACAAAATTTAACAGAAATACCTAATCATGTGCAGCAGTTCAATGTTGCTCAGTAACAACTATTTCACAACTGGGAATAATATCATCATCCTGTGAGGCGCTAGCTTTTTAATTCAATGATGACTAGACCACATACGAACTGATCATACTATTACTGAGGTTGACTACATTTTAGTTACTTCAATGTGAAACGATGAAAATGATTTTGTATCAATTTCACGACCACTTGAACTCTACCTCACCCTTAGAGCTTATTGAAAAGTCTTTCCTTTTGCTTGGTTTTGAGGGAAATTCCAGAATAAGCTTGAGGTTCCAGAATTTAAAAGCTTTCTTTGATTTCTCACTGCTAATGTCTCAATGAAAAATGACAAAATAGTGTCTCGTGAATGAGCCACGCTATTGAACCTTGTAGTTGTGTGACATTTTTGCCTCAAAGATGTACACAGCAACTCTCATAAGAATCGGGAAAATGTATATTTTATTGGTATTCGGCTAATAAAAGATACATACACGCATATTAGTAAAGATATCTTTTGTCTGATGTGCTGCACCATCATACTCAATTCCGCGACTGATGCTGGAGCTACTGCGGGTTGACAGATAGTGTTTGCAACCGCCACGGTTTGGCCACAATTCAGATCGTGCAGCTTTTCGTAATCAATGGTGGGTCAAGTTAGGGGCTTAATAGGACTCGCCTGTATTTGCGCAGTGCACTTGTCGCCTCAAATGTGATACATTAGGAACACAATGGAATTTTTCCCGTGATTTCTCAGTCATTTCTGTGGTACATTTTGGGAATGAATTTGTCGGTGCTGTGGTACATTATACGTAACTTCGATCAACCTCAAAATGTATCTCGATACAAAGCGCGTCCAAGCATGCAATTAATCTCAAAGAAACCAATTCAGTCATTTACGAAGTCTCATGTTTCACGTGATGACGAGTTGTCCTATTCCATTATAAGATACTGGCAGACGAGGATTTTGTTTGAAAGTTGTTTTGGGTTAAGTGCACAAGCTGCGGAAACTCCAAAGAAGAGTTTCTGTCCCACGTTTTAGAGAGTTCCTATCGAAGCATCGTAAAACTGATTCAGTAGATGTGTAAACTGTGCGTTTACACCAACTTATTTCAATGCTTAATGGCTTCTACATTTAGACGGAAGAAATTTCATTGTGTCAAAACAGCATTTGCAGGAGAAGAATCAAGTTACAAAGAAAGTGAAATGGTGTCCAGCGCACAATCCCAACAGGGAAAAATGTCTGTACAATAGGAAACGTGTGTGGCAGTTTGATTGATAACAAATAAGAAAGAATATAATACATATACACACGAGGAAAACTAAATCTTTTAGCGCGGTACACCAGTCAACTGATTCTGTCGGCATTTCCAAAGCAAACGGAGAGGTGGTGGGTTCTCTGTTTGATGTGGAACTCCTATATACAAACCAACACACTCGTATGTCTTATTTCACAAACTGTTGACTAGTGTAAACACAGAAGACAAATAGAGAAGCAACGCACTTGCAGTTTTTGTCCTCTTGGCAACGTTGTAAAACGTCGTTACATGATCGTAAATCGCTCGGATCAGTGATTGCACATTCCGGTTTGAAAAGGTTCATTTGTTGTTTGCACTCCAGATCCGGGTTGCGACAGAAACAACCGAGGGCCTGATTTGTCAGATCCGGGAGAACAACGCTGTAGAAGCCGCGCAGACTCTCCGTGCAAGCGGTGGGCAACTGACATCCATTTCGCACGAAGCAAAGTCGTGCCAAACGAAAGTAGTGAAGTAAACAGGTCGGATCCAGTACACACGTGCGATACACATCGTAGCAGTTCACCTGGAAATCTGCGACAAGGAATTGAAAGTTGGGTTAGTGCCGGGGGGAGGGTAAGTCAGATAATACATTTTTAACGTGTTTTCCGTGTATTTTATCTGCTTGCTTGCTCAAGGGGACGGGAGAGTCCCGTGCATTTCGTTAGACCAAAATTCATGCACAAATTCGGGTAGAGAAGAAACAATCCAACACGAGGCACGGACTATGAAGAAGGTAAACAAATTCAAAGCTTCCCATGTGGATACAAACCAAGGGTTTGAAATATTCGGAAACTACAAACAGAACAAAATTATTCTCCCCAGACCAACCTACAGGCCATCCAAAGTGGATTCTGATATTTATAACATTTAATTCAGATCATAAAAAGTACACCATAAGATTAGTTGTAACTATTAGCACCAATATTTCATTAATTTCATCGTAATACTGATTTTTGAAAACATTTTATAAAGCCGTACATATGAAACTTCAACAGACGCACGTTTGTTCATTGTGATGCCCGCTTTATGAGTTTTTGATTGATCGTTTTGTTTGTAGTTGAATAATTGATTGATCAATTCTTGGCTCGGTTGACAAACACCGAAATCGTTGAAAAACTTCACTCATTGGCTTACCACTTGTTCTGTATCACTTATTCAGTGTCTTGTCAGTAGGAGGACTACATAATTCACAGAACTTCCGCCCTTTCCCAAAATGTTCTAAGTTTTCAACGTGTAATTGTAATGTATATACTTCTGATTACCGACAAAGAGCATTGAATAGCTAGTTCGACTTGCTTGGCGCGTTTCAGCAGTGCGTACGTTTCGTGTCCGTTTTAGGACTCGAACTGCGGACCTTCGGTTTGGGACTTCCAACCCTTACCGCCTAGCTATGTGGCCGACCATCATCATCTTGCGTGACTGGCTCAATCATTTGAGATAGAATTTGGTTTTTCACAGACACCAATATCATCAGCATTGCTTGGTGTATGTAAACAACCGAATGGGCTAATCTAAACATTGACCGCCTGAATTAAAAGTTTTCTTTGTCTAAATTGCTTATTGCCTTATGCCCACGCTCAGCTCCCACCATCACTAATGTGTATGATAGGCACTACAGATCTTGTAAATGTTTTGAGGCAACAAACGTTTATTATTCGACATCACAAGAACATCCATTTAATATCACAAAAACAATTGCAAAGGGAAGACTACATTTGACGTACCACGAGAACTCTTCTCTACAGTGAATGGGATTCTCTGATTCAACGGTTTGACAAGTGTTCTGTTGGGTTCCATATGTTCTATATACTCTGATGGTGATAGTGACGACTGTCCGGTATCTTTTGCTCGTTCAGGCGTTTGGAAATTGTGATCGGCTGTCAGAGATCTCTCGTGTAGTAAATCTACCGGGCTAGTATCGGTCAAGTGTGCTGAGTTCACATCTTAAATAGAAAAGAAAGCAAAACAATATAAATAGTCCGTAAAAGTGAGCTTTATGGTTGACTTCTGTCTACGAAGATTATAAGGCAGACTTTGTGACTGACTAATTGCGAATAGCAAGTATTTGTTTCATTATTGCTTTTTCAAACGCTAAATGCTAAAACATAAACAGGAGTTGTTGTAACGGATATTCTATTTTGCCGGGAACAAACAGACTAGATTTCAAGATCTCAATTTGGACAGCAGGTTTAGATGATTAGCTAAACGTCACATATTTTGTCCTCGGTTTGTTGATCTTCAGGCAGCAAATGGTTGTTCCTCCAACATCAGGTTTTATCTTAGAAAATTCAAATGGAGTTATTTTATTGGAAAACAAGCACCAACAATTGACTTTTCATTCGCATCACGGTTTTTGGTAAAGTTCGCTCTCTTTACGTATTATTTCCATTTGTAATATGAAGGTACGTTTCATTAAATGAAGTTATCTGAGGCACCGGTGTACCTGTTCTAACAATACGACAATGGACTGGTTCAAACCCGTTCTTAAGTGAGGATATAGTTAATAATTTATAAATTGAATCACTTTTGTTCCAAAATGATCAAAATGATCCAAATGATCAGACATTTATAAAATAAGAATCTTATTGCTCATCCAAGTATGTATGAATTTTGAGTATTTTCATTCCGTCCAGTATCCGGGATGATTCATCGTTTTCAAAAGGTTATTTGATATTTCTAAGTCACCCCCTCTTTAAATCCAACCTTCCATTACGATAGGTATTTCGATTGAATTTTTCCACGAGTGATTTGTTCTTTCGCGTGATCAAAAGCAAGCAAAGCAGTGTCCCCCAAGAGTAAATTGACGGTGAAATTTGGTTACTTCAAGTTCGTTTCTAGGTTTTCCCAAGATTAGTTCTGTGCATGAATTCCGTCAGGTCAGTGCTCGCCGTTGGGAACGATCTACTGATTTACTCACTTAGTAGCCTGTAAATGAAAAGTACCCACCCGACGGAGTGATCTTTCTCGTTCAATAAAACAAAATACTAAATAGTGCGTAGCTTTTTATTGACAAAATGATTCTTAACGGTATTTTGAAAGTTTGTACTCGTAGAGAGTTATAACTGGTTCTTTAACTAACACAAATTCGTCATTCAAACATCAGCCCCTAGCCCTGATGTCCTGTGTGCTGAACGGTTTCATGTTTGTGCGAGTTTCAATGAATGAGGCATGCTCAATACTTCGATATACCTTTGTACTCGACTTTAATTTACGATTTCAGAGTACGTGTGTTCTGTTTTTAGTACCAAAGTGTTTTATTATGTATACGTGGTTTAACGATGCAATTGTCCTGTCTGCAAAGAGTGCTTATCATATACAAAGGTAGATATTTGGGATGGCTGGTTGTTGATTTTGTCTTTTCCGTTTTGTATGTCCTATGAATAAACAAGTTGGTTTAAATAGCAAAACACTACCTGAGAAGTTTTTTGAGTTTATCAAACATAACTGGATAGTTTGACAATACAATTCATTCCACTGACTCGCACTGAATCGAGTCACGTTTCTTGGTTCAACAAGTGAAAAAATTATTTTTACGCGGACGACAAGGCTTTGTCTGCACGTAATGTCTACGCGTTTAATTATCTGCTCGTTTGATGGCTATTTATCCTCCAACTGACGCAAATGAACCTTGTCTGAAAGCTAAAGTTATCGCCCCATCCTATCTGGCACAAGCGTTGAATGGAGTCATCCGGTTTATCGTAAAAAAGCCGGGAATATTGCAAAACTTGAAAACTCGAAGAAAACACGTTACCAGTTCTGTGTGTTACGCATGGACATTTATTGTATCGAACAGATCACAATAATAATTGGAGATGTTCGTTACCATAAAAAAATGCATAATGATTCTTTGAGCCCAATGAGATGAGAGCTAAATACCCAGAGGGTATTCCGGTTACGACAAATCTACCTATTCTTGCAGTGACACTGTGATCTTCAGCATCTTTGGTAAACACGTGGTCCGAAAGGGGAAAGATGAATGCTGGTCTTTTGCATCACATAACATGATTACTGCGGTACATACTCTGTGGCAATGAACCAACAAATGTGAACATTATCTCATGTGCATTTAAGTGTCATTGTTTGCTACCGAATCCGTGTAACTTCCATCGTTTTGTGTGGTTATATATCAAAATTGGATGCATAACTTGCATCGAACCGTCATTTTAGATTTCGGTAAATTATAGAACAAAACAGGATAAAGTCAACAACTGAGTGTTTGAAATGGCTAAATATTTGAAATATTGATTGAGCAATAAGAAAATACTATTCCTTACATTATTGTATATGAGACTGATTCATTATATTTTTATGCCGGTGGAGTATTAGCCTTATTTTTTCCATTTTCGGAAACTACAAATTGGAAACTAGTCATTGCTGTCATATTGAAAATCTGAGTAATTCTTTGGGTGCATACACGCAGGAGCACTTTATACAAAAGAAATGACCTATAGCATTAGCGTTAGCTTAGCGTTGCGACATTTAAATACCTAAAGGGGACCACAAATATGATCTAATCATGAATAATTAACATTTAACCATTGCCTGTGTTCGACATGTTCAATGGAGTGTGTAAAAACAAACTGTTCCAGATACTAGAAACCATCACTTTCCCGGGGTACTGTTTGGGGTCGAAAAACAACTTACCAACGCATTTATTTCGCAAAATTCGAATTTCGTAGTCCAAACACCGTTGCCTTCGATTCGAATTTTCCTCTGAGTCACAAGTGCAACTTTTTGTAGCTCCATGGGATTGAAATTCTTTGTAAGCCTGATTGCATTGGAATCTTTGATTCGGTCCGGAAAGAACAAACAGAACATTCAGTATTTTTTTGCAAGTACACTAAATAAACTGAATAGTAATCTGCAAAACCCCATTTAGAGACAGACAAATACAAGTAGTTCTGTTGCATCTGAGTGTTTTTCTACAACAGAACCGCGACAAACCCAGTCACAAAGAGATCGTTTTAAAATCAATGTTGTTAAGTATTTTTCTGGAGGAGGGACTGGATACATGTACTTCAGATATCTGTGAATGATCGAAAAACGTGCTTCTTCTTGTGTTGCACAGTGTACCGTGATATTGCTGGTAGACTCAGAATATAATAAAACAAACTTTTCTATTTGTAGTGAATTCTTGAACTTAACCACTGCTCAGTGAACCTAATCAATCCCAGTTAATTCCATTTTACTATCAACTATTTTCAATCGAGCTTCTTTAGGTGCACAGATGAATATTCAAGAAGGGATTTAATCACACTAAAAGTAAAATTTCCTACCATGCATTTAAAGCAAACCTTATATGAGGGCGGGGTGCGAAAACGCTAGAAGTGTAAAATGGTGGACAAACGAACGGCATCAGAAGGCAAGTTTTGCACAAGTATTTAACTAATTGTTTTGACGAACATTCTCAATATAAACTGAGCCATAGGTTTGGGATATACCAACGCACCATATTGTATGACTTGATTAAGCTGTTTGCATATTCAGTGATCACTTTACCTTAGCCAACTGGAAATGTTTATATTTTGTCCAAATCCACAAAAGAATGCATTACGGAACCGTGAAGACCTTAAACCAGTTGGGAACATAATTTACAACTGTTTTTTAGCAACAAAAGTTTGAGGATACAATTGGGAATAAGAGCTATGCCGGAGTGGAACAACTGGTAAAACTTGGACGTTTATTTCAACCTCCGTATCGTTTATACAGATTGTGGTTTCAACTCAGCTTGGATCAAACTTTATACTCAACAAATATATTTTTCGTTTTGATGGGATCAGTTTTTGGTGAATTCTTTTCCAGATCATCTTATTAACGTTGGTTTAATACATTCTGTGTATGGGGTGCTGTGAACTCATTTTGGAATTTCCGCGAGCTTGCACATGATAAATTACAACTGAGAGTTGCATCGACCACCGTCCCTCACATCCAACATACCTCAGCTTTTCACATGACCTGGGAGAGCACAACGCCCGAAATCTATTAAGCGCCTTGGCACAGGGCAAATGACTAGTGCATTTCTCCAATAAATCCAAACAACTCCGTTCACGCGGTTTGGTGTCTCTCCGTGGTTCCTGGGTTGTATTCACCGGGGTCAAATTGGAATCTGTATCTTCTAATTTAGACGTGTTCGAGCGACGATTGACCAAGAACACTTGTTGGTTGTTGGAAACGTTGTTTGGAGTATTTGTTCTTTCGTTTGTCATATTTTGCGCAGTTTGTGCATAAAGTAGTGAGCTGGATTCTGTGGAGATAAAAAATCAATAAGTTACTACTGTATTAATCCAGTTTGCATGAATCAAGTATCGCATTTTAAAGTGACAAAACAAATTTTAATATAAACTGATAGATCAGGTATTGAGTATTTTGCATAACTGAGGTTGGTGCTCCACTTAGTGAAACGAGTGAACTTAATCTCTCTATAATTAAATATAAGCATAAAGCACGGTACCAGAATGCTAAGTTATAGTACTTTAAATCGTGAAAACTATGACCTATAATCTTTCAGAGAACAAAGAAAAATGTTTGAGAAATTTGGATCCGTATAAAGCACTTTTGTCACCCACACTGAGAAGTAGGATAGGGTTCATTTGAGCTGATTTCATCCATTCCCATGACCATCAAACATTGACTCACCTTCATCCTTTCGTTTTGGCAAATTGACTGTTGCCGAATCGGGATCCCACCTGTCCGGACCTCCCGCGTTTGGTCTTTGCCCGTTCAAATTTGGTTCGGTGTTTGGGCTTTGAAACCGTTTCTGTTCCACCAGCGGAAAGTCCTGCCACGTTTCCGATTCCTCTCGAAATAGCAATGGCGGTTCTTGCATACACGGATGACTATTCAAATTTCGTCTCAGTAGGTTACACTTGGACAAATCATCGATCGAACGACTGGGTTTCGCGTCGCAAGTGCAATGTCGCAATCCCAAACGACCATCATTCACGGTTCGCAAGGCAGATCGACATTCTCGCACCACCTGCTTGTTACAGCCTAAAAGGCTGCGTTCTAAGCAATGGTTAGGGGTGGGGGGCAGCGGAGAAAAAACAAAAACAAGCATGTACTTCGATCACTGACAATTAAACAAGCTGTCAAAATGGGAAGTTTCATGGCTTGTTTTTCATTACTTAATTATTCCCACTTACGAACAAAACTGGCTGTGGTGTGTTTGCAAGCAACCTGACTTGTCGATTTGTGTCGCATACTGCAACCATGTTCATAGACAGCGCACTTGTCGAGAATAAATACACTCATTATGGAAAATGAAGAAACCCATTTATTCTTGATGCAATCATTCTTTACCTTTTCATATGCACCCAATCTGTTTTAACTTGGTTTTTCCCAAGGCGCATGCTTAATCTGTTCACTTCTAAGTCCCCTCATATCTCACAATGTCAGATTGTCCTTAGGGCGTGCACTAATGCTTTCACAAACTTAATGAATATCCAGTTTATCATTAGCCTGTCAAACTATCTAGCCAGCACGGTAAGCTCTCAAAGCGATCGTTTGTTTTTTCCCATATATTAGTTACCGTGGCAAACTGTAGTGCTCTTTTAAAATACAACAATTGAATTTAATCACTGAACCTCTTATCAGGGACACAGCGAAAGGTATCCACTTCACATGTTGCATGAATACCTCTAATGTCCTTGTCGAAAAGAATGGACGAATTATGTTTATTTGTGTGAATTATCTGTGGTACTTTCGGATCTTTTTTCAGAAAATTATACCACTTTTTTAATCTTCCTTCTTTGTATGAAAATAGTAAACTCAATTCAGTGTGATTTATCAATGATCGAATATTGAAATTTTGCATCAAACCCCAGAAATTTTATCGTTCATCATAGAACCATTTGTACTTTCATCAAAACCTCCAAGTCCCCGTTGTGTTGTGACGTTTGTAACTGCTATGTATACTTTACACAGTTTATTTGAACTAAAGAGCTATTTCTGGCTTCATTGAATGAAATTATCAAACTTCCAGGTGTGATCTTGGGGATATTATGTCTATAGAACAACTTAATATTTACGATGGTGTTCATTGAGCGTTTTAAACTTGATATGGCTTGCAAATATAAGCATCATTCACAACACATAATCACCATATGTAACCTGGAGAATTATATCATGCTACTTTGTTTTCACCCGAGAGCAAAAGTCAATAACGATGCTATATTATAAGGACACCTTTGGTATCTCCTTCATTCAGTTTCATTCAGAGGACTGGGTCTTATTATTAGGAGATTGGTAAACGTCTGTATCTCTGGTTAGATCTAAACGATCCTGTGGTGATCTGAACATTTTGGCATCGATTTAGATTCTTTAAACCTGATAGTTTTTTTTATTTAATGTGTCCTTCAGAAATATATTTCGGAATTCCCAAATAAGAACGCCAGCGGCATGTTATACAAATCGATCGCTCACTCAATCAGCAAAAGCAAAATATTATAGATTTTCTGAATATCGTTGCTTGTAGATCGACGATAAATTATGCATAACTTCGTTCGGCTTTGAGAATGTATTTATTTGTGAAACCGTTATTTTTTCTTCAAACAAAGAAGTTTTTTACCATTTATTCTTATTGAGCAAAAGAACAAATAACAAGAACACGTATGTCATTGTCTTGAATATACATAGAAATTTTCTATCATACGAACCATCCTTCTTGTCTGTATAAGTTTCCCCTAGAATGAATAGGATTTTTCGATATACGCAGAATGTTGTATATGAAAACTGTTATTTACAGTCAATTACATATTTGTTGCGCGTTCAGCATGCTTTTCGTATTCATCTATGTTTGGATTAAAAGAGTGAGAGCAGCCGAGTGGTAAAGGTCATCAATGTATCACCACAATGAACAAGGGTTCGGATCCTATTACCCCCGCCTAATTTTCCCCTTTCTCTATGTTATGCATGGCAGCCATTTGATTGACAGCTCTGACTCTTCCTTGCAATTTTATCATTGTTTATTCAGTGAAAGGAAACAAAACGAAAACAAAACCTGATGTNCCTGATGTTTTAAGACCAACTTAAAGCGATTATCGCCACGAAGAATGTTTTTCATCAAAACATATCATGATTGAACAAATTGAAGATATTAACGTGAACGTGGAAAATTTTCAGACATATTTTCAATTTCAATAGAGGAACTAAAGTGAACATATCTGCAGATTTCAGTTTCCCGTTTTTCATTTTTTATTCATGAGACTATGAGAAAATTGACAGTGGGAGAATGTACGCGGACAATATTGAGTTGTCAAATTGCACTTGGTTCCATCTGGTTTTAGTTAGTCCACGGCACCAAGATCAAGGTATTTGTCCTCCACCGCAGAATGTTTGGCAATACATTCTTAGGAACCCATCTGATATTCAAACTGAAGGTTGTTAAATGTAGCCGCATTTTTGATCATTGATTAGTACCCTGGTCTTAATACTGAAAAGAGTCAGTCTACTCCGTTTCCATATCTCGACGTTCCTGAACTGGTTGCAGTATTTTGTATGCATTGGGGAACGTGTTTGTTCTGGAGTAAATGTGAGGTAAATGAAAACAGAGGAAGCTAGGAATACGAGTAGGTGTGAGCGTGAGTGAAACAGATAGACAATGGAAAGAAAACCAGAGACTATTATATCAGTTTGCTTCAACACACCGGTTTTTCAAGATGAACAATGCTACCACTTGTATGTTGGGATCTCACAACCTTTAATGGCGTGTATTCAGTCTCTGTTTCTATCACAGCCCGTGGTCATCCGAAGTAATCTGGTGTAAACCAATAGGAAATTCAGCGTTTCTGAAAATACGGTTACCGGTATTAGTATATTCACGGGTTACGGGAATAAAATAAAGAATAATAAAAAATGAAACAATAAAACCAGCTGGCAAATTTACCATTGTAACAGAATGTATCCATAAGGTAAACAACAATTACTCAGGAGGTTTTTCTCCATGTGTTTAATGATAGTGTGATAGCTCATGCTCGGTGACATCATCCAGAGCAGACAAAAGTTCCTAATTTTGGTCGATATCATAATTTATTGAATGATATTTTTTGGGTGCATCCTAAATTAACACAACTGCTATCAATGCCGTTATCATCTTAGCTACTAAGATTATCAATTGAATACACATTGTGTAGCGATTCATATTGATTGAGATATTTGTCTAATTTAAAATGACGTCAGAATTGAGAATAAGACTCCCACAGTACAAACGAGAGCATAGAAAAATCTACTTTCCACAGTTGCATTGCTTCAGATGGTTACTGAGCCCCATTAGTAAGGACCGAATAAAATATGACGATTTTCCTTTGACCACCGTATGGAACATTTCGGAAAACCAGAAACGGTGTATGCCGAAATATTTGCAGCATATTTATGTATGCTTTGAGCCCATTTTTAGCTTTGCAATATTTAGCTTTGTACGGCGAAAAGAGCTTTGCGGGCGTTATTACTTCACTAATGCTCCTAAATAGTTTGAACACTGCAAGAAACTTCTCAGAATGCTTTCGTATTTTTTCATCGGTAATTCAATTAGATTTTCTCCATAATTGCTTCTCTTGTAGGAGGATGAGATTCCAGATTCGCTAGTCCCAGTATCAAAAGTTATTTCATAAACAATTTCTCATTAAGTACAAAAAATAACCAGAAATCGGCACGGCCATTAATAAAGCTCACTAGGGCGGCATGAACATATCCACAAGCAACAGATGGATGTAAAATTTTAGGTATTATACGATATCCAAAAGGGTTTTACATTGCTGGTACTGAACAATCGCTTGAACTGTATAACTACAGTCCGTTTGTGGTATTTCATTTAAAACCACAGTACGTCTTTGGCAGCCTATTATATTTAACATTACGTGAAATTCAACCGGATGATATTCGCTTCACTTTAGTGGTAAGCATTTGCAAATTTTGGCATTACCTGCTTCCCAGTTAATAATACTAAGTTTATACCATTTACAAACTCGTGGTCTGTACAACTGTTACCAACCTTTCTCTCTCTCATAGTATTTCATCCTATCTGAGTTTTATCTTTCCAACTACATTCTTTCATGTTCTATATTTTTATCGATTAATATCCCTAAATAACTCCATTTATTCCATTCTGATACCAGAATTACCTATGCTGGAAACATTATGCATTCAGAATAACCGCCCCCGGGGCTTCTAATCGCATCACAAAATTGTCCCATTCGCCCGGTTGAGACAGCACCCGTTGATCATGATGCGGCGGTGCTTGCTGTTTGCATTTGCGGATCCCAACTTGTTGTTTTCACCACACACCCGCAACAGTGCTGACGAGGCACGCATTCCAATTGGACATCGTTTTCACTCCTTTTGAGCTCAATTCCGCCGTCTTCCCACTGAAATGATCCCTCTTATAATTATTTTATTGCTTTCATCATTTCCGTCACAAATTCTTCTAATCACCATCCATCAAAACGAATCTATGGCGGAATAAATCCGTCAACCAGTGTAAAAAATCGAATTTCCCAGCCGTATAATCACGCTCTGCATTGCATTCATTCGGGTTTGTTTCTTCCATAGCCACTGCGAGCGTTTACAGTTTGCACTCTCTAATCCCTATAGATCCGAAAAGAACACGTTTAGAGACTGGTTTCGTTTGTTTCAGAAATAAACCAATGGAATTTTTCTATCGTTGGCGTCACAAACAATGGCTGAAATCATATATCTGTTTCTCGTAAGCCTTGAGAAATCGCTGGTCAGTCATCTGAAAATAAGAGAAACAAGCTGTACAACGGAAGCCCTAGTTGCTTCTATTGGCCCTCTCTGGTAGCGGGAAACTCCGATACATGACAACAGCTATCTGCAGCTTTTTTCTTCGACATTGTCTCACAGAAACCATTCATATATCTTTTTTGCCCGGGGCGAAGAAGTAGTCGGAAGTTTGTTTCCTTTGATTTTCCCTCCGATCTGTCTTCTTCTCAATTCCTTTCCTCCTTTCGACGCCAATTTGCATATGTTGAGTTATTCAAAGAATACCATGAGATGGGTTTATCAAGTGAATTAAATATTCAATATAATTAAACTATCTGGTTCAAAAGTATTCCATCCATTGTTCTTGAAACTTCAAATTGGCTTTCTGTCTTCGACGCTGATTTTCTTTTCCTCTTGCTTAGGAACTTTGGTATCTAGTGATAAGCAGCTCGGAACAGTTCGGTCTTTATGAATATTGCTAAATTTTTTCACTGTATCTCATAGGCTATGGTATCACTAATTTGGGCCCAACTGCGATTACATGTTGAAAAATACTGTTTACTGATCACTCCCCAATAGCGGTATGATTTCCGTTGTTTCACCAGTCACGAGCTGACTGTTTTCATCCAGTTCTGATCCCTACGTCTCAGTTGTTTAGGCTATCGATTGATACATCTGAAGATTTGTTCATGAATGGTATCGTGATGTACCGGCTAAATTACCCATCAAATGTTCCCGCTTGAGCTCGTATCACGGAGTTCCATTCGTCTATATGATAACAGTAACCTGGAAATGTATCCTGCTAAAGAAATCCCCTACTAAACACTAGCGGTACATTCCTTCTCCTTTTTTCGCTATTGGCCTTTTCACCACACCATTTCTCACTCATGCGCGTGCATCTTGAATGAGATTTACCTGTAAGCCAATTGCCATACCGATGAAATGAACATCTGTTGGTCAGTTCCTGTTCCTTACCGCGGAGATTACGTCTAGTTCCACTTTTACCTCGGGGTTCTGCTCCTTTGCTATTAATTTTACCCAAACTGTTTCCTAATTCATCCAAGCAAATCTCAGGTTCAAACTGTTACCCACTCTTATCTAGCGACAATAAATGAATTGCATTCTTCCTGTGCATCGTATACTGCAAAACCATGGAACACTAAGCTTCTCGTATGTGATACTCCTCGGCATAGTTCTAATCATTAAAAATTCCAAATCAAGGGATCAGTTATCACCCATCTCACGATATTCATTAGATCAAGTTTACCAATTTTCGTGGGTACATACACGTGTGCACTATAAAAGCTTTAGCTCACACATACCATACCAACAGAACCTTTCTCTACTTCTACTTTGATGTCAGTGATCTACACGGATTGAATAAAACCAAGCTTGCAATTTGGATTATCTAAAGTCTGATCCAAATCCTCATAATCACACGTTTTCTCCCTAAATAAAATATACATATATATATGCTTGAGAAGTATGTACATGGACGTTTCCAGTGAATTAAATGACCAAGTACATTTCAAAAACCTGTAATGGTAATTAACGTATAGCTACTCACGTTTTCGTTATGTCTATATGGATGTTTGAACAATCAGAAATTAAATTAGTTAGTTGTCACACATGGTCAAGAATTTTTACTCATATGCAGTGTCAGGAAAATGCATTTATACCCTCCCCCTCTGGAAAATAGATAACTTCATTGATTTTTCTTTCTCATCCAAAGTGGGAGGCGAGTTCTTCCAATGAGATTAAACAAATTTTCACACAAGCAAAAGCAGTATTTCAAAATAGCATGCAATTGAAGTGAGTGAGTGCGCTGGTCGACAAAACATGGAGCGAAAATGGAACAGAGCATGTGATGAAATCAAAATGGACCTGGACAAAGCGGTTACGACCTACAGGAAAGCATTACGACAATTAAGCATCAGGTAAGAGAATGTTCTCAGTTGCACTGCCATCTGTTGTTCGGACAGAGTAATTACCTGCCCATATTGTGAGAATGTCGTGGGAGAAGGAAAGTTTCTTTTGTACGAGCTAATTTTTATATGGGTTTGCATCCTACGATTAGCTTAATGTGTTCACACACGCAACGTTGTGCATTAGTAAGCAATGATCCCTTGAGTCTAATGAATTTGATTCAACTGGGATGTGATTGAACTGATTCCGATGTTAGTATTGCAATTTTGGAAACTAGCATATCCATAAATCTGGATAATGTAACTCCAGTAAAATACTGCAAATCGTAATTGATCTGTAAATACTTTAAATGACAGTTTCACTAAAGAATATAATATTTCCAAGTTTCTCTATTGACTAATGATTCTCCAGTTTAACTCCTACCTCCCTTTGTTTTATTTAGTCTATAAATGCTGTGAGAACAAACCTGTGAGGTTAATTTCTTGTAATCTCCAAGATTCAAAAAGAAAATTATATTATTTTGTCACAGTTTTGCGATTTTAATATGACAAAATCAGACACTAAGTTTAGCGAATACCTATCACCTAAAATGATTCAGAGGAACTCTCAATAATCTAATGGCTTTATAATAAAATTTTGCTTTATAGAGTGGATCGCATCTTGCTACCTCAAGTACCACGCTTGCAACACACAAAGCTTACCAAAATAAGTTAGTGCAGAAAAGCTGCGAAATGTTTAAATTGAAAACCTGTATTGTACTTAAATATACGTTGTATTGGATAGAAAACAATGTGTACATACAAAGGAATCGGCTGAACATTCTCCTGTTACTCTTCTAAAGGAATCAATCAAAACATTTATCGCCATCCTTTCGTACCACTTGATTTAGCATAGAGAATGAGAAATTCAGAGATGGTGTTGTCTTTTCGCCAAAACACACTACAGCTACTCAAGGATATTTCACAGGAACGAACATCGGGGTAATTCAATCAACAAACCCCGGTTGATGAACTGTTGTTAACAAGATTTTCGGAACTTATTGTCACATGTAAGTCTTTCGAAACAATTCTTCCGAATTGCTTTCCCCGATTGGCCAACTATCTCTCCGCATTTCATACATTTCTGGTCCTCCTTTCCCGTTCACCGCAACATGACCTAACTGCTTGCTATTAATCCACGGAGCATTTTGCGCAAACCCTCATCGAAATAGCTCGTGATCTGCCACATCGCTTTCAATGGTGGTTGATTGTTGTCTAGTCTGTTGTTTGCCACAATTCCGGCGTACAATGCGGTTCTCAGACTAAGCCCTGAACAATCAACGGCCTCGTGAACTGACTGGAATTTCAGGTGCACAAGTGTTTCTCTGTTTGTGTTTTTCTAACTACACGGACCAATCGCATTTCACCTCACAAATTATGTTCCCTGATTATTTTGTGTACGGTTATGGTGACCTTGTCATTGATGACGTACAAAATGCGTTACAATTAGCATTCAGGCAACCGTCAGCGTTACACCCATTTGTGCCCCCTCGCTTCCCTATCCATTTCCTATGACTTCATTAACCGCCGAACATATTGCAATAACCATTGCATAAAATGCTGGAGTCATCGAGTTATTTATCGATTGATTGATCCATCGATGTGTAAATGCTTGATTGCACCAAATGAAAATTAACTTGGTTTCTCTTCTTATTTATCTTGCATGATTGGGAATATTAATAAATGGCTTATTTTTGTCTTTCTAGGAAAATGCCTCTCAGATCATGTAATATCATCATTCATGTTAGAGCTTGGCGAGCATAAAATCGTTCTTCCGTTGCGCACAGTATATCCTTAGGGATTGGTTTGGAGATATAAGTGACTAAATGCCTTCCTTAAAGTAGACTTATTCTTGCTGTCCAAAGAGCGGGGGTCTTCACAGGAATACCTTCTATCCATTCACTAAATAATTTCAAAGAGCTTGCATTGAATAACGCACGTTTTGATCAAACACAGCATTATGGCTTTGTATCTTTTTGGATGTCTCGCAACGGAGGCAAACAGTTTGTCGATTGTTGCAACATGAATATTTCCTACCAACGCCTTCATTTGCCAGCGATCGGATGAACAAACTGGTTCTCAGGTGAACAATTCACAAAAAGAATTTCATTGAGCCAAGAGAACAATGAACGACTCGGTAAACTGACCACAATTTTCAGTCCACAGACTCTATTTTGTTTGTGACGTTGTGTTCACGCTGACCGATCTCTCATTTTACCACGCCAATTGCGTTCACTGATTATGCTTACGGATGTGGTGGCCTCATCACGGAGTGCATACAAAATGTGTTTCACTTACCATTGAGCCAATCACCGCAAAATTGTTTAAATATTTCCAGGTCAACCCGGCATATTCCATTTTGTTGTTCACACTGTCGGACTCCGTCCAGGCAATCCTTAGTCCCGGATTGTGAGAGAATCGGATTTGTTTGTGATAGGCCGTATATTTCTTGACCCCCTCGGCCAGCTCGGCTTTGATGATTAGTCTGTGACTGCGGCAGACGTATGTTCGCTCGAATATCCCAGTCTGTTGGGGGAAGTTGTAGTGCGCCGATTAGGCGTAACCACGTCCAGAGATAAATATACAGCCACATAATCTGCAAACGAGGCATAAATATGAAAGAGAAATTTCTGTAAATCACACATATCTAACTAGAGTAGATTTGGCGCCAAATTTCCAATGAGCTAGCAGATTAAGTAGAACATCGTCAACCGGTAGCCCACCGATAACTTCATATATCAAGCCAACTTTATCAGCCGCTGAGAATGCCAGTGAGTGATTTTAATCAAGAAGGAGATGGGAGAAAAATTTCACTGTGGATGGCTCAATGCATTTCAATAAGCGATAGGCAGTGCGCACGAGCTCATTATGTGCGCGGTTAAGGGTATCAGTACATGCAGATACTTACTCAGCAGGGACACAAAATGTATGCACTAGTGATAACCCCAAACAGGGACAAAACATCTGCCCTGTACGTTCTGTAGATCACCACACAAAAAACAACCACAAAGAAAACCGAGATAATTTTTAACAACAATATATTTCCATCAAATTAATTTATGGTGGCGACAATTCGAACCGTCAATATGAAAGGAGGTCAGTGATTATTACCCTAAGAAAACACATGATATTCTAATGCACAATGACGCTTATGTTGTACGCTGAAATGTGATACATCGTAGACTATGCTACCACGTTTCCACTAAACAACCGAGGTCGTTTCTTTAGGTTCCTTCTGTAGTCAAAATAACAACAGAGTTTATTTTGGGGGCAACCCCGCTGTATCAAGTTTTTCGGAGGAACACAGCAATGCGGAAAGAATATTCACAACAACCGCTTCCAAGTGAATACTTCGTGCTAAAAGGCATGAAATAATATCTTTATGATGCATAACGTTGGTTCACACAGCCGATCATATTCTGTGCAAACTGAAACTTGTACAAAACAACTTTTCCAGGATTGGATGATGAGCCTATCAGCTAGAAGCATAAACGCTAGTCTTTTCCCTCTGAGGTAAACAATTCAGGTCAACTGAAGACGACAACAGTACAATCGGTTAGTCTCAATTTCAGGCTGCATCCTATTCTAGAAAATCAACCAGTCACGGAGATATCTATCCAGAGTTATCCCCATCTGCCTAATCGGTTTCGCTGTGCAATATCAGAATCACTTGAATAGCGCATTAATTGGAGATTAGAATTGGGGTGGGTTTCCACGCTTCTCTCGCGTTTGCGTCATCCAAGATTATCATGCGGAACCGACTTGATCGACCCTGAGACAAAGCAGCACATTAGCGCAGCGAGGGAAGGTCTATCAGTGACATCGGAATACCTCTTCCCCAGAGAACAAACCGTTGTGCTAACAAGCGTTATAGTTGAATGGGGATGTGAACTGCGTGGTTCTGTCACGATATTGGGCACGACTAGACAGAGTCGATGGGTACGTAATCTAATTTGGTTTTGGGGAAGAAAAGCGCGCTCCGATAGCTGACGAACTTCTACCCCGCTACAGAGAAATGAAAGGAGGAACAATGATTGCGTGATTTTAGATGCGTTGCAGAGTTGATTTTGCCCCCCAGTCAGGGGACGATAGCACATGATGCATTGGAATTTCTTGCAGTGGCTTGTCACAATTGGCCTAGATATGCTAGCATTATTAGTTGTCATTGCACAATCGTTTCAATTTCGGCTATTCATGTCTATCAACCTAATTGGTCGACATTTTTGAGAAATAGTCCGATGACCTTGGTGATTTTGGAGGATTTCAAATGGCAACAATATGCAGATCAATTTGGTTTCCGTNTTCTGATCATAATCTTGGAAATGGATAAACGTGAATATGGATCTCTGACATCATGATGGAAAATTCCCATTTGTGGGCAGTTGTTCTTCTTTACCACTCGTGCGACAACACTAAACATCTTAGGTCTAAGCTTTTGTTTTTAATAATCAACAAGGTTCNCAAGGTTCGGCACACACCTTGACAAAGAATAACCCCCCACAAAACAAAGTGAGCTCTCGTACGTGCAAATATAAATATGATGACAAAACATCATAATAACTAGCTTTAAATATTAAAACTATTTTAACAATTACCGGCATCACCATCTCCACAAAGTTCCCGTATGGTTGATTCCTTATTTGATCACTACGCTTGTGACTGCAAAGTCGACCAAATTCTCCACCAGCGAGTTGAACTCCGGGGATCTGATGATCTTATTCGGCAGTCTACATCTATTCCAAAAATTAATATCTCTTTAGATGTGTAGGAGCATGTATAGAAGCGAAAAATTATGTTTCAGTCATTTGGTGACAGCTCAGTGATTGATGTATTCGGAACACGTAGCGTAACCTTTTCTGTCTGATAAAAATGTCACTCGACAGGTATCATGGGAATGAGAAAAACTCCGGCAAAACGGGAAGCGAAGGAGGTGGTGAAATTGCGAAAAATATGGCACATGTTCCGTGTTGGAGTTTTGCTGTAAATGAGGAGAACATTATCGCTTACTTAGGAATCGTGTTTGGCGGGTTTCTGTGTTGCAAATAATTCTCTTTTAGCAATTAAGGGAAACTAGAAGAGATTTATTCAGGTGATGAAAGCATCAACTCGATACTACGCCTCATTTTCAATATGACTTCTCTTCAATTTAGTCCAACTAAGTTGGTTTAGCTTGAGTTTTTGATAATGAAAAAACTGATAGAATTATTTGGATTACGTTCATTTGGGGTCTTATGTAACTCAATACATTTCGCCCTATGGCACGTGGGTCACTGTTTCCAAAGTTTTTTTTCCATTTTTTTGTTCACATGCCTCAAGGCATGCTTTGGCACCTATTGTGAATGACAGCATGAGTAACATGGGAAACGGTCAGCAGACCAGACACCCTGACATACTGATCACCATTTTTTTTCATTCTAACTCGATAGCTCTGCAGAATCCTGTGGAATCTGTTTCTTCATCGTTGTAGCCCTTTTGACTGTGTCGATTAAACTCTATTGCTATATATTTTCACAGACAAAAATCACGTTTGCCTCTTCTGGGACTAATGGAAATTCCATTTAATTGAGGGAATATAATTTGGTTCCCTCATATTGGATATATCAAGTTTCTCCTATTTGTTCTGAAGTGTTTCACGGTGGCAAACCTCCCCCACTTTCCTCTTTTATGTTTGTTGCTTACCTGAGGCTTCTGGGGAACTCCTTGCTAAATATCTTGATGTGGATGCTACTGGGACTAAATTTCATGGTGATTTGTGGTACGTTGTAATTCACATATTTTTAAATTTGTTCGTTAGGCCATTTTTATTCTGTCATTTGTCTATTTTATTGTTTCTAAATATGATAATTTTCTCTTCTTATTAACCATAAGAAGATATTTGGCTTCCTTCGAAAGCGCACCTCGGCATTTATACATTGATAACAACAAAGTGCAAAACTTTGAGCAACAAAATGTCTTAGAATGACTCCTTCCCAACTAGTAATCTTATCTCAGAACATGTTCTATGAATCTATAAAGGAGCAGCTTACGTCCTTTCATGTTTTATGCATGAAATTTATGTATTCATTCGTCATATTATTGATTGCCTATCAACCCTCTCTACTTCCCAGTCGTCTTTGATAGATATCCAATAAAAAATGTTGTCACCTTCAGTAGGTCTATCATAGTTTGTTTCATGTTCCATTAATATCTTCCGTTCCACGCTGGTCAAATTTACGGTTGAAAAGAGGCAACTCTTCCGCATATGACAATACACTATTTGACTCATCTCATGCCCCGAAAATTTATTTCACTTGGTGCATGTATTCATTGTCCACTATATCGAAATAACACTTTATTTAGACATGTTCATCTGAGGGTTACACGTGGATTCTATGCTACCCTGACAGACTTTCTGTAAATTTATGTTGATGCCAAGTGAACATACAAAACACAAGCACCAACGTTAGTCAGTACATTGATCACTCCAGACCGATAATATCGTGCCCAACTATATAT
>UZAN01039679.1:4527-24048 GCA_900618425.1 Echinostoma caproni
GAAAAGTGTACTTGATGTGCCCAAGATCAACACCTTCCAATGAAGGGTCTACACATGATGAAATGACTTGAAATAGCTCCCCAAATAATAACGATTTGCCGGCAATATATGCTTTTGTAGAATTTCTGGACTGCTGTTTCACAAATCTCCACTACTTGATCGATACAGCCCCACACGTGCCCGGAAGCAGAATAGATGTTTGCTTGCTAAAAACAAAAACAAGATAATCTGTCGCGCACCGGGCAGCCGAAAAAATAAACAAACGGTGATTGTTTTCAATCCCAGGCGGTACGTTTGTTGATTCACGGCAAACATTCAAGAGTAGACTGAGAGTCCATGCCGAGTTTACGCATGGTCGCCGGGTGAGTCAGACGGAACAGTGATTGGTGTGACAAATATGAGACAGGAATGCTTATCGGCTAATTAAAAGCGTGAACTATCGAACTTCTGAGCGTAGATATTTGAGCAAATGTGATTCAACGGAAATGGAATATCTAATCGTCATAATCTACAGTGTCTTAAGTATGCAACCGCGTGAGTAGTGCTAGTCTATTCTTATCCAAATTCTGATTCCTTTAGGCCAGATCAACGTTTGAATGCACTAGACCTCTTACATGTCAATTTGTAATCAATAAATGAAAGCATTGTAAAGAAGTTCTGCACACGAATGATTTTCCTTTCAAGAGAAGCGGTTTAGTGCAGAAGAAAATATTCTGACTTCCGTGGTTGGTATGCATTTCTTCGGCCGGTTCACAGTGGGAGCGACATGTTGTTCAAAGTACAGTGTTTGCACAAACCACCGGTGACACTATACTCCATTGACTTTTTGACGAAACAGGCATCTGTTTTCTCGCAGAAAATCTTAGGTTTACCGGTGTTATAATTCCACAAGGCAATGCCCGGTCGAAGAAAGATATTTGTTGCAGATTATGGTTAGGATACCGATAATTTGGCATACAAATAACATCGTATCAGGACCGAAAGAAGACATATGTTGCGAAATGTTCACATTTCGTTCAATCATCTCAATGGCTGACGTAAAACACACAAGCACATTCATAAATCCTAGTGAATAACCATGTACAATTAGACAGAGGTAATTAGAATTAAAAACACAAACAATAGGCAAAATCTACCGTCAATTGTCACAACGGATGGCCGAATACATTCCAAATTGGTTGGTGAAGTCTATGACGCAACCAAAGCTCAGTAATCAGACGGTCACACGTAACCCGGGGTCATCGATTGCAAAACACCAAACACCAAACACAGCTAATCACGCTTCCTCTTTCAGCCGGTTGTTACGTAACTGTAATGCAAAAATTTTGGCAATAAGTGAGGCGCTGCTAATAAGATTGCATAATACCATTCTGTCGTTGATCCAATCAGTTCAGTTCACCTATGTTTTTTTTTTAATTCTAATAGCCCCTGTCTAATTGTCATGATGGTTCACAAATACAATGTGCTATAAATGTGCTTGTTTGTTTTAAATCAGCGATTGAGAAGAGTAAACGAAATGTTGACATCTCGCGACTTATGTCTTCTTTCGGTCTTGCTTTGATGGATGAAGGAAATGCAGCCCTTCAAAAACATATAACAGATAACTCATTTGAAACATTTCATCGTAATTCCCGGCAGCACACCTGGTAATGATGAATGGAGCAGTCAGTGGTTATTCTTTGAGGCACAAATGTGAGCAGTACACCTCACAACACCGGATCCAATACAAAAGCGCAATAGCGGCGAACATGGAACGATTGTCCTTGTAAGTAACAACGTGCAGGGGAGTATTAGGGGACCTGATTCGATCCTGCAGTGAATTTTGTCGCACAAAGCGTCAATAAATCGCAACCTGTACAGATATTCCCATCTGGCTTGAGTTTCATCAAACGCCAAGGTTGCTGTAATCCAATGAGTTCACCTACTGTTTGAGCACAATGTGGATATTTAACATGAGCATGAATCATAATACTACTGCTGTCCTGGTAAATAAGCTTTACCCGATTTACCTCTGTAAGATCATATAAACTAAGTCAAAAATAGCTATGGAATAGACAGTTGCTGAACACGATCGGATCTGCGAAAATGCTGTCAAGATTGTTCGTAGTTCCAACGGTGATCTGAGTAGAAGTGTTTCAGTGATTTGATCAGTTTTTTGCCGAACTCGTCTGTGTTGAAAGTGCTTTTTGCAGTTTATCGGCACTGACTATTTGTTCGACCATTTCTAACATGAAATTGATCGTATATGCATGAGGATTGACGAAAACTGAAGTGTAACATGTGATTTTGATTGAATGTGCTCAATGGTTTGTGATCGCGAAGTCATCACCAAGGGTATCCAGGCGATCATTTCGATCGATGGGACGCAAATATTTAAGTAGTGTATATGAGGCCGATCGATTGTAGTATAATTTGTACACTACCTAAAAGATTATTGATTTATCCTAATAGAATGTTGTTTATCACAGCTGCTTATCCGATTATCGACTTTAAATTTGTGCAGTAAAAGTCGTCACAAACAAATGATTATTCCTTTAATAGTTAATTTTGTAATATCTAGTACCTTATGGATTGAATGCTTAAAATCTTCCGGTATACAAAAGTCGGTGTTTTTAATTACGATGTAAATATATGTGATGACCGACAAAGAGCACCAGGACAGCGGGTTCATCTTGTTTGGGACTCGTCAACAGTGCGTATCTCAGAGTTAAGGGTTTGAAATCCCATTCTGAATGTTCTCGGTTCGAGTCCTGACAGTGGAACACAAAAAGTATGCACTGCTGACGAGTCCCAAAGAGGACGAAACAGCTGTCCCGGTGCTCTTTGTCGGTCCTCACAAATCTTTCCATCGCTTATAAACACATTCAACTAGTAAGGAATTAACGATCTCCCAAGGACTGAAACCCACATCCAAGATCATCAACAGCAATTTCTGCCTCTGAACACTCGAATGGGCTAATCTAAATGTGCCTCAGTCCGTTAGCGTTGGATCTAAACGCAGTCACATAGCAGTAGCCCAGATACCCCGAAAACATGAATCGAAATTGCTGAAATAATTTTTCTTTATTCAATTTATTTTTTTCTCTATCAGCACAAAATCACGGATACTGGAAAACTATTTCGTAAACTGGAACTAAATGTACATAACACTGACTTACAGTTCACCAAAGTGATGTGTGCGCATCCCGAACTACAGATATCTTTCTGCCGAAGTCTAGCATCTGGTGGTATTAGACGCCTGAACTGGTCCAAATTGAGCCTGGGCTCAAAAGTTCAGTGATAGTTTATTACTCATTATTCATGGTGAATGAATGACGAACATAAATCATTTTCGCGACACACTGTCCTCGTTCTCTCCCTCTCTCTCTCTCGCTCTGTCACACGCGCGCACGCGCGCGCGCGCATTCTATTCCCCTTCTAACTTGCATAATAAAATGACTGATTTGGGAGATTATATGTCTAGATAAAGAATGTATTGAGGGTACTGGTAAACGTTTGGGTTTTTGAAAGTTCGGAGAGAGAAAAACAAACAGTTCGTCGTCAGTCGATGCTCATTCACAGATATGAAAGAAGTTGTACGTCACTAGTAGAGAAATGAGTGTTCGGGAATACGCATAACATTTGTTAAGTTAAAACTGGACTAATTATGCGTGGTTTAGACTAAACTAAAGAAATAGCTAGGGCAGCATTTGATGACAAATTGAAGTTGACTATTGCAAGTCATAAATCGCACCAAAGTGTGTTCTGTTAGTTATCACGAATGTTATTGGTGTGAAATCACTAAAACGTGTTTCTTAAAAAAGCTTACGTAATAAATGTGAGTTTTGTAATGTATATCCATCGGTGAGGGGGATAGGGTAGATGTGAATAAAGATAACCACTGCCCCAGAGATTATGTTATCAGCATAACCCATCAGAATAATTTAACATCGTTTAATATATCACATCCGTACCGCTTATTTATTTTGACTAATTAAATTTCCGTTGAATTCCTAATTAGAGAATTTAGTGAGCCAGGCTGCACAAAGCTGAGCACCCTAATTTTCCTAGAAAAGTGCAGATTTATGCGATAGCGATGTGACCCAGTAGAGACTAAGCCAAAAACGGATTGATATTTTTCAATTCCACCTTTTCACAGTAACGAGCCCGAAGACAGCTACAAAGAACAGAACAATGTGTTTGTAACAAAGCACAAACCGGTTTCGTAGTCGACTGAACTGTTTGAATGTAAAATACGAACGGTAAAACAATTAAAAAATGTCTTTGTATTTCCTGTTTTATTTATTGAATATTCAAATGTACAATCAACTGTCAGGAGGGGTGCCGCGGTCGCACAAATGTTGCGTGGGGGAAAAACAGAAACGAGCAAGCTGGTCGTCTGTGGTAGAGCGTTTCGAACCCCGGGTCAATACTGAGATGACCCTAATCACGTGACCACCACGACCTTAAAAATCGAACCATCAGACCATTTCGCATTTTGTTCTATTTCGGTCACATCATGTATCACGTTGAATAAACCAATCATTGTACAGAAAACGTTTTAGGAAGGTGAATCAGATGCTTCACAGGGAGGATACCGAATTCAGGAAAGGCTGACAACAGTAATGGGATTCAAACACAACTTCCAGACCGCTGTTAAAGTCACCTCAAACCAATTGATCATTCCCACTGCATTTATTTAGGATCACCTTAAAGATGGTGAACACCTCCGTAAGTTGATTGCAGTCAGCATTGGCCATAAGGCTGCATTTGATAGGGCCCAACTATCATTCAGAGCTGGGAAGCACATTTTGGTCTGACTGACCGAGATGAGTCGTTTAATCGACCCAACTCTAATTCTGGACACAAATAGTACGGAAATAGTGTAGAAGATAGGGCTATTAAAGACTTTAGGTCGTACAGAGTTCACGAGCAATTGGGCAAGGTTTGTAAACGGACTAGAACACCCGGCCTGAGCAACGTCTACCCTTCTTTTACCTAAACTGAAAACATACACTCTGTGTGTAAATAGAGAGAGATTTCAGTGTTTTCAAGCAAAAACATTAGCTTTCATAAGACATTTTATCACAGAAAGGCCAATACCTGGTTGATTGGCTCAAATCACAAGTTTCCACCTTAGTTTATGACTGCTTACACCCCAAATGGTCTCACTAGTCTCAAACTGTCGACCTGCGGTCAAAATTTATCCGGATTTGTGGAATCATTTCAGACCAGACGACCAGACTGAACGTTGAACAGAGTTCATTTCAGTTTTAGCAAATAATTAGTTTCTTATTGTGTTTGAACACGAATTGCTTCGTTGAAAAAACGATCACACTATCGGGGTCAATTCCGTGGCGTACAAACAACGGTCGAAACTACAAGACTCCATCATCAGCCATAGTTCGACATCTTCTGATGACGTAACATCAGATTAACCGAAGCACGGAGTTTTGGATTACCTACAAGTTAGGAATCGAAAGAGTGCTAAAGTTTGCCGAAGTAATAGCTATCAACCAATGGAAGCCCCTCTTGTGTCATCAATGTGAACTTGATGTTAGTTTGTCTTTTCCATGGTGACATGGTACTTTTAGCCCGACTCCCTTTTATATTTTTCTGTTTAAATAGTTTTACTCTTCTGTGTTGCCATGCTAAGGCCTTATATAAACATAGTGTTTTCTACAGTATGCACCATGTTGAGATGTGGCAAAATCGATCGTCATACAAATCGTGCAGTGTTACGATAGGGTTTCGTCTTATGACATTGGTCTCGGGAAAGACTTGCTTCACTTTTCACATGAAAAGTAACAACCAACGGAGACAGAAAAACGGAAATGAAGAAATAGGCAAGTTATTCGATTTATCGATTTGTACTGGAACAAATCCGTCCGACATAGATACATCCAGTTGGAGACATTAATAATGATAATAATAATAATAATAGTAAAATGCTACCTCAGCCACCCACTGGTGGTCCGGGGAAAACTGTGTGCCTGCTGATTTGTTCAAGCGCATTCACCGACCTAGTGAGGATAACGGCGAGTTCACGTTGTTAAAAGTCTGAGGATGTTTGGTTTTTTTGACACTACCCACTACTTTTCAACTTTTTCATAGAGAATCCTTTATCCGGTCTAGCAAACGGTGGAGTCGAATTCTTCCCCGGGGAACAGAGTCTTTGTCTTGGAATATCTCGATGCTACTGCCTTGCTGGGTGACAACACACAGGCAGTCCAACAGGCTTTGAACCACTTAGTGATCGAGGTATCCAGATATGGTATGTGCTTTGCACCGTCCAAATGCAAAGTGCTTGTTCTAAACTGGCAGGAGACTGTGCCTGCACTCACCCTCTCTGGTGACCAGCTAGAAGTAGTTGAGAGCTCTAAGTACATCGGGATCTTGATTGCAGTTGGTGGGGGTGTTGGAGACGAGGTCATATGACGAATAGCGAAAGGCCAGAACAGCTTTCACCAACCTGCGACACCTGTGGCACCACCATGATATTCGACTATCCGTTAAGCGAAGGGTGTACATCGCCGCGGTTCGTGGCGTTCTCCTTTATGGTTGCAAGACCTGGCCCATCCGCGTTGAGGATGCTAATCGACTTTCTGTATTTGACCGCCGATGTCTCCGAGGCATTGCTCTTGTCTGGTGGGAACACCAGGTGAGCAATGACGAGGTTCGTTGTTGTGTGTTGGGTGTGGATAGTCATTCTCGAACAGAAGTAATAACTCTACACGCCTCTGATGGCTTGAGCACGTACTTCGCATGCCTGCCGATTGACTGCCTTTCCGTGCTCTCTTCGCACTTGCAGGGCAAGACAGGAAGAAGCACTATGGCGATCAGACAATGAAATGGCGTAGAAGTATGACGAAGCTGGCTTCAGCTTTGGCTTCGGTTGGTGCAGCCCGCTTTCCAGGGACGAGTATTATCGTTGGTTAGAGACCCTGAACGAATTGGCCCAGAATAGAAGTCAGTAGCGCGAATGCTGTACGGTTTGCATGTTGATATCCGGTACCCCATAAAAAAACGATAAACTAAAATACGAAAATTTCAAAATGTGCACGGTTACTCACAACAAAATTGTCATCCTATTTATTTGTAATTTTCCATTTCAACAGTGGATAAGATATGCACATCCAAGGGTTGTGTTGCTTACGCAGCGAAGAGCATGTATGAACTTTCACACACACACACACACAGACAGCACCAAGTATTGTTGACCAAATCAGAAATATCTTTTCTCATCCATTTAAATCAAATCAGTTAAACACTAAAAGGTAGTCAAACAATTTAGTTCCCTTCTAACATAAGATATCCCATTGGTTGCCGTGGGATAACCACAAAAAATGTTTTGTTTTAAAGCAGTTTTGTACTGAGTTGCCGTACAAGTATTGTACGGAGCAAGCCGAAACAATCTACCCCTTATTCCATCTCTCTCCCTCTCTCGCTTTTTATATTTGTGTATCCCATTTGCAAATTGAGTTGCACGCTCATTTTCTATGCTCATCTAGTCAGATCATGTGCACCGGTGGAGCAAAACTTTGAGAAGCAGTACCACTTTTAGATTTTCAGTAGATTTTTATGAGGTGAAACATAGAGAAGTTGCATTTTCGCTAAATCTACTTCGGAACGATAAGATTTAAGACTTGGATAACCAGTCGTCAAGCTCATATATATTAGTGATACAACAACAATAATGATATTACAAATTTTGACTTAGAGTGAACAAGATACACAGTTTACAAATTAATTTACCGAGGTTACACAACGGAGTTTGGGAAAACATCTCAGGTGCCTATGGTCATCGAACTGTGAAGTGACTCCAGTTCAAAATAATGCAAACCATTGAAACGAGACAGGTGTATTGTATTTCACTTGGTAAGCAATTACTTGAACGTATTATCTGGGTGACCTAAATTTAGTATGTCGGTTGGACGGAAAATCATCCAGACAGCAATTTTTACTTCGTTCGAAAACGTGTTATGTTCGCCCGCAGTTACGATGTCACTTACATCGGCAAATCGAATCGAATTCTATCACATCGGATGTTTGAACACATTCCTAAGTGATTCTTACAGTCGGCAATGCAACAAAATCTCAAAGGTCAATTTGATAAGAGAAATCCAGAGTCGTCAATTGCATAACATCTCACGATAACTGGACACATCGCTGACCCAATTTTGTCGTTCAAGCCGATATTAAGTAACACAAATACAAGACTCTTAGCGCTCAGCAAAGCGATATTAATCAAGTTACGTAATCCAATTGTGTGCGCGTAAAATTGTCTGACACAATCAGTCAAATTACCGTGCCTTGATTCCCATTACTCATCCCAAGAATGATTGTTCGCTTAACCACTGTATTCATCATCCAAACTGTCTTGTTTTTACGTGGTGACAAGAAGTGTCACCTTTTAATAGTATTTGTCTCTTCTCTATTCTAACCAGTTGAATAAAGAGGACCCAATATTACCAGTCATTATTTACGCCCAATCGTTCGCTAATCCTGGCAACCATGCATTTAAAATGATCGTTCTGAACAGAATTACACAAGTGACTCAATAGTAATCTTTCGATCCAGGAGATCTTGGATTGGTGAAATGCTTCCGATGGAACCTAACAGATTACATACTGTGTGTGCTTTTGTTGATTTATGGCTAAAAAAATGATTGCCTTTCTCTAATGACAAGCAAACCTGAACTGGGGATTCTGGACAACAACAATGTGAGTGAGCTGTTTGGCACGGTAGTGACTCACAGGATAAGATAGGTTCGGAGTTCGAAGCCTGAATGGGACGGTCTATATATTCAATACTGATCAGATTCAAGTAGAGCGTAGATCGAGTCTAGTACTTTCTGGGACGAACTGAGGTCTATACATGACGAGAAAGTCTGAACAACAGTCAGTCCAATCAATCAATATCCATTATCCCACACCACTAGTCACAAGTAACTTTGAGTTAAATGCAAGTTTGAGCTAACTTTCAATTCAATGCAACTTCCTATTTTCATGCATCCTTGATTAATCTAGAAATTTGAACAGTGAGGAACAATGTGCTACACCAGTCCCAACATTCGAGTGTTCAAGTGTCCAGTCTGACGGACTACCTTGGTCTCCGAATCCTAATGAACTCGTGGCCGGTCGTACTGTGACAATATTCCGCGAGGTATGTTGAAATTAATGGTTTGCCAGCATAGCGTTACTCGGCTACTTGTCCATCCACTCGTCATCCGCTAGATAATGATTGATCTCGGATTTGGTCAAACGGATTTGTAGAGTTTAGTGAAATTCGAACTCGATCACGTGCGCGATGTGCCACACGTATGTTTTGATTCAATTCAACCAATCAATGCTTAAAGGAAGACTTATTGATCATCCGCATTATGTTCTGAATGGTTTCACTTTCACGTCAGACAACATGCGTCATATGTTTGTTTGACTAGCGTCTCCGTTCCGGACAACATTCGGTGTTGTAATTTTACATTAGTAGGTTTATGTTTTGCATTTCACGCGCTTCCCTTCAGCGGTTTCAAAGTTTTATTATGGGAATGAATTACAAGCTCATGCTTTCATCTTGTGGTTAAAAGACAGTGATACATATAATTCCTTGTGTGTAAAATTTCACATGATACAGGCAGCTTCACTCATGTTGGAAGGTAAGGTGTGCTAATGCTTCATCAAGTCTCAGTTTGAAAGAATCGATGCTTGGCGCCCAGAATATGTGGGGTAAAAGAGAGTTCTAGATCGAACACACTGACTGAGAATGAATGACACCGGCACTCCGGTCAGCATTTTGAGACCACCAGTTTGAACGAATGTACTTTAGTAGCTTTAGTAGCGGGCGACACGGACGACTTGGGTTTTGCATTATTTGGAATACCATAATTATGTTTCCTCTGATGCACCGGTAGTGATTGGAATATAACCCCAACGACTCCAGTCGCTCTGCATTTGAATAGCGATTCAACCCCCTGACCATTTTGGTGGCCATCTTGTGTGGACGTCTCAGCATTTTGCAATCACGTTGTAGCCATGGATTCCATACCTGAATAGCTTACTCTGTGAGTGGACGAATGAATGTTGATAGCAGACGGGAGAAAAGCGTTACCTCAAAACGACCGAAGGCACGCCTAAGCAAACTGACTTTCTCTAGAGCTGCTTCCGACATCGTGGCGCAGTTTAGTGAGCTGATTAGGTTTTCTTGAATATTGATGCCCAGGTCCTTTTCAATTGAAACTTGGGACAGTTGTCATTGTTGGTGTGATACGTCTAAGAATAAAGCAAATGTAATTTTCTCGTACATTGTGAATCAGTCCGAACTGACTCAAAGGAGGCGGATGGTGTATTCGACCTCAAACTGCCGATATCACTGATTGCTAGAATACAAATAGAGCCCCACTGCGTTTGTTTTTTGCAAGATTGCACCATTTGAATAATAATTATGAACTCAGACTGTAAACTTGGTGCAAAGATTTAGGAGCTTTTCAGCACCCCCTCTCCTACTTTTCAATTCAATCTGTCATTTGTGTAGATTACGAGACGAAACTAAGACAAACTTTGGACGCTGTTCATGGAATATCAACCCACCTGGGGTTTGTAACATTCGAAATCTCTGCAGTGAGACATCTGTATGTAAGGATCGAAGTTTAAAATAAGCGGGTAGTGGTGGCGCAGTGGTTCAGTCGCTATCACCAGTGTGCTTTAAACCTTATGGTGTGAAGTTCGAGACCCGCCACCACCAATACCCAACTTTGGTGAAAACCAGCTCCACTGTCGTCCGGTTCAATGCCACGTATAACCTATCGGGGCTTTATGCGGTTCATCACTCCAAGTCCAGTAGCTTCGGTTGATGGTGTCCATCACTGAGCGGCAGGTTCACGTGTGTACGAAGTTTACCTTATCTGCTGTTCATCACATTAAGGTGTGTCATAAAATAAAGAATAATACAATGATAATGGAAAATGAAATACCCGTATGTAAACGTGTTATCACCTCCCACTGAATATGACTTCAAGTATCCGCCACACGATTACACCCTGTTAATTGATGCATAGTGATGTGCCTGCCAAGCTTTCGATTTCTCATACTTTTTAAAAAATTTCCATCGATCAACAGATGCCCGACTTGGTTTGTCGAATGATCGAATCCAAAGTGTTGCTACGATTGGACATTTGTGGATTCTTTCTCTATTGGTATTCTTTGCTGAATGAGGTGAGTTTACACTGTGTGAACGTGTGGAATACCCGCGCACAAAAACATGACTTTGGACACATTTCTCAGTATAAGTATAAGTAGTATGTTACTAACACGGAGAATGAGGGTTAACATTTTCCACACGGTTTCCCAATCCGGGGCCCAATCGAATTTGGTGCGGTTGACTGTTTCTTGCACAGATAAACAGACGGATTTGGAGCTGTTTGGTTGGTTCTAATCGAGTGGGTAACATGGGGAATCGATTGGTTCATTGCCTCCTCTGATCACTTTTTTGTTGTTGTTGTTTTTGTTGTTTATTTTCACCGTCAGATGTGATTTCCCCGATTCGTACGGATTCTTATCAAAAATAAATAAATAAATAAATTGAATGAATCAGAGGTCTCCTACCTACACATCAGTGACAACATCAAGCACGTGTTTTATAATTTTTTTTTTCAAATTTAATTTGACCTGCTTTCTTACTGAGGCTTTGTTATTTCATCAGTGATGCACCAGCAACCCTGTTTGAAATCGAGAAATCGTACATCGAAATGATATTTGACTAATAGAAACAAAAATATAAGTTGATCGATAGACATATATTGCAACATTTTTGGATCACTAAGGATGAAAATTCCGTCGTAACTCAGTAAATAAGAATAACAATCAACACGTGTTTACGTAATCATCAGTGAATGGAATTCTCACAGGTGTGCATTGTTTGAATACTTCATTTCAGTTGCTCTGAATGTCGGAGCATAAAGAGTTTAGAAAGGATTCACTAATAATTAGATTAAAAATTATTTTGGCCAAAAGCACAAAATTGCACATATTTTCTATGAAGCTCGCAAATGGAGGACGATAGGTGGTGATGGCCAAGTGGTTAAGATCATCGAGAAAGTAACCAGCAGGTTGCGAATTCGAGAGCGATGCCACCGATAGCCATCTTCTCCCTTTGGGCTTCACATTTCCAATATTGGTAATCGTCTTAGTGCCTCTATGCAAGTCCCACTAAAAAATACACATTAACACCAGAAAATTTGTCGATTTTCTCGGTACCAGGATTGACGGAATGAATGGGCCTTAAACTTCGGGCTCGGTTGACATAATGCAAATCAACATGACCATGAATACGGGGGCCGAGCAAAGCCGTTCTGGCGTACACAGTGTACACGACAAGTACGAGGTGTAGATGACCAGGGGCCAGGAAGACGTGAACTGTAATCTCATATTGTGAATCCACTGTTCAGTGATTGCAACTTACACAGAACCAAATATCAACACAGCCGATAGAACATCTCATAAGTCATGCGAGGATCTCCACTATTCTCGGACTGTAAGAATGGCCATTAGTCGATGCCACTGGAGGGCGATGATTATGTACAACTACAAATGGGGTTTAAAGCAGCTGCAGTAGTGTGCTGGTCGTTTGCGAGCTACCTTTCCTGATGATGTGCTTTCCAGAAGCACTGTGTTCCCAAATGTCAAGCACATGATGCGTGGAATCCGATACGAGTCATCATCATCATCTGCAGTGGACGCCTTCGTGGAACTGGTCGAGGGATTACCGATCCGCTTCGGTATTGTCGATCTGTTTCACCAAATGATTTGAGCGCATGAAACGGTGCGCATAAACGCTGATAGAGAATACTTGGAGAGAACGTAACGCTTAGTTTTGCGTTACCAATGAAACGTTTTGTACATTCGAAAACGTTTTGATCAGCCCGTGTACATTCAAAAAATCTCGTTCATTTAACCGTACAGCTATACCATTTTCCGGTAACTTTATTGCTCCTTCTGAACTGAGTTTAAGATAATGCCGGTAGCACGATTTTATGGTCCGTACACCTTTCATTACCATTTCTTTGCGAGAACTGGTTTCACTGGTACAATCCAATCAACTGCCTACTGCTGCACAGTTAATCTGTTGTTATACGAAGAAGACCGGAGTGTGACTTTTCAGGGGAGCAAGATTATTGCGTTGTAGTGGATTTAACCCGACCAACATCCGGTATTTGTAAGTAACATGGAAGAGGGGGAGTAACAACTGAGACAACTTGATCGCCGAATGGTATATTATCAAACATTTGATTCACGTCATAAGTAATTATCTAGTCTTTCATAGATAGAAATCGTCTTGCGTATAGCAAATGAAACGTGAACTAAAAAGCTAGAAAGTATACTGGACAGATGTTTCGATTTGGATGGGTCTCATCAGCATCAGAGCGAATCTACCCAATTGGGGATCGAACCCGGGATCTCACAGGTAGAACGCAAGCATGCTACCCGTGCGGCCACCCCGGGGTAGCTGATCAGATAGTTTTTCATTTTCCATTTGCACACACTATAGCACAACCCATCTTTGCGAGCTTGTTGCGTGCATCCTACCTCACTGGCCTCCCCGAGGGGTTATGGCTCGGTTGGAAACATTCACAACTTGACTGCTTGTGTCAGAAACATGGAGTACACTATTTCGTTCCCCAGCTTTTCAGCTAATACCCCGTTTACACAACGAATTGATCATACAAACAAATCAAATCCTACATTACTATCACACATTCGAGTACGTTATACGATCCTCAGATAAAAATATTACTTCAAAATAGATTTTGTGTAGACTTCGAGGAAAAGTTCAAAAGCTGTTGTATCCTTGTTGAGGTTTGTCAAAGTTACAGAAATCCCGTGCCCCCGTCTAAGCTTCAGCCAGGAGCGTTTAGGCCGGGTGTTGAATCTTTTTACGTCTCAGCTACAAAATCGACGCTCATCTAGTTAAATAAATGAATAGACCAATTCGATTTTTGTTGGCCTTCAAGCCCGGTGTGTGGTCTTGAGCGTGGATTGTAGTCCGCGGGAAATCTTTTATGTTGGCGGGACGGGAACGCAACCAGGACGNAATTCGAGGCAGGTGTCCAGCACATTTACTCTTCCATGACTGACACAAAGAATTTCATCCCAAGTGTGATACACTTGAAAAAAAACCCGGGGGGAAATACTAACAAGGTTCAGCTCCGTGAAAATCTCATGCCCCAGACCGCGCACCGTTTCCGGTACTTGAAGCATTAATTAGAGAGTCGGCTGGTATGAGAAACTCTAAATTGTGTCAGCCTTCACAAGCATTGTTCATCGGCAAATGGAATTTAACTTTTTCTCGGAATTTTGCACCTGTTTGATTTTCAAAAAATGTAAAGGGCAATATCCGGTTATTCAATTTTCATAAATGAATTATTTTTACATATAATTATTTTCATGCCAAAAAATAAAGACAACCTACACGCTAGTTGAACAAGTTTTAAGTGAGTCCAGCGCGTTCTATCATCTGACCAGTTAATAAAAACATATTGCATCCTTTGTTGTCGGGGAAAAGGGGGTGTTTCTGAATTGAAAGCTTCAAGTGGGTTTGAACTTCGGGTTGAGTTGGGAGGAATTTCGCAGTGGGCAACATGGATACGGTATAATCCACTACAATTCTGAACGGAGTTCAGAGTGCGTTTACTGATTTGTCAAAATCAGACGAGACAAACTTAGAGATCTGATCCTATCGGAAACAAAGCGGCCGTTACAAACAGGCTTTTAGGTCGGCTCGGGAGCGAACTGATTCTCAAAACTCACCCAGTGCGAACATGACATGCCGGAGTTTGCTAACTTTCTGTCTCCTTAGTTCCAAGAAACACACGCACAAACACATACCCACACTAATTTAGTTCTAGACCGGATTGAAACCTGGCGAATGACCAAGTGGCCATGTTTTTTCAAAATCCCGAACAGGTTTTATTTATAAAATTTTCCAATAGATCATCAGTAGATTCGCTTCCTGCTCATGAACAGTGAGTGCGTTAGTTTTCCGGTTGATGTTGCAAAATATGCAGAATTCGGATATCACGTTGACCACTACCCCGGAGATTAATCCACATTGAGTTTGGATAGTAAAAGTGCTGGAAAGTTCTCATTTGCAGACTGTAATTCAATCAAACAAAACCGGATCCCATGATCTTCTGTCAACGGATCCAGTGCAACTGACCAGCGCTCGCCATCCTTATTAGACAAGTACTTCTTTTTTTCACGAGGAAGAGAGTAGAACACAGCTAGTGAAACCATACGAAAGAAGGAACAGGAGTCATATTGATTTTCGTCGATTTCAGAAGTTGATCGATAAAAAATAGCGAAATATCCTAGAGAGTTGATTTTTACTCTAAACTAATTAATCCAATGAAATTGTCACAATCCAAGTCCGTATATACTTAAGAAAAAATCAGTATTATTACAAGTAACCCGGGAGTATTACCGCTGAGACTCTGAAATATAAACAAACAATCGTCTGAAATTGGGATTATATTAAATGGAATCACACTGAATTATTTCTGACCTGCAGTATCTACACTTTTTAATACTTACCAAACACAACTGGTTCATTTCGAAACACCTTTATTGAACGTGCATTGCCAAAGTCAGTTATTTTTTCCATTTATTTATTATTTTCAAATAAATATTTGGCAGTCTTCCTGGCTCTTTTAGACGAAATACTGACCGATCGATGTGTGTAAATCTTTGTATAACCCGCTCGCCTCCGCCGGAATTAGTTATTATTATTATATCATTACTAATGTGGGTCCGATACCGCTGTTTATTTGCGACAATTTCAAAAAGCTGACGGGAAAATTTGGTAATACCACCTGGTGTATCTGATTTTTGGTCAAATGTTACTGTTGTTGGACAACACCGGTTGAGGGTGACACAAAACAATAGGCAATTGCTACGAAGCGAGAGTTTGAATGCTTTGATCATTATGCACATCTTTTAGACCAGATCATAACGAACCACAATCTATCAGTTTTATTTTATTTTATTTTTAACATAAAGCATGATCGTATATTACGTTTCTTTATGTAATTACTCCTCAGTTCCAATTTGGTATATTTTTCAATTTATTCAACATTTTTGTACAAGAAACATGCAACTCAGAAACTATTTGCAATCAAGTGGTTACTGTCGTGTAGGAGTGAGTAGGAATAAGTTTGTCTCTACAATTATGTCACAGGAAGAAAGCGTTTTCATGTCACTTAGACTCACTAATAAATAACGCCGCGGGCATAGATGTAGATGCGTTGTTGTTTAATCAAAGTCCAGTTGAAACATGTTTTTATTCGGTTGATCGATTAGCCAACTGATAGAAAGTAACAGTTTAAGTTGTTCAATCATCTGAAAGTGATTTCAGCCAAATAAATTTCTTATTTGCCAGAAATGAAAACTAATTCTCCCAACGTTTTTTTCTATTCCAGGTTCGGCTCATTGATTTAGCTCATCTTGAGGATGTGGAGTTGCTTGATCCGGCGAACTGGGTGAGTTAGGGCATTTCTTTGGCTTTTGAAACATTTCAAACACGCTTTTGTTTTGTCATAGTGACCACACTGTAGGAGCAACGTCCATAAGAACGATTAGCTCGAGTTACATCCGCCTGTGCGAAAAAAGCCATATATTCAGAGCACTGTGCTCCCACCGGTTTGGACGTGTTCACGCGTTCAAAGAAAACTGTGGTTTCCATGTTATAATCAGATCTAAAACTATTTTAGCCCCAAACCCAATGAATAGATAGACCAGATGACAAAAATCGATGCGTGATTTGAATCAGTCTGTTTTGAAAATGTAAGCTTGGTGAATGACAAGTCTGGCACGTTTCTCGAGGTGTTGTTGGGGATAAGTATTGGGTTAGTGAGATAGTATACATTTATTGAATGTGATAGCAAACTATGAACCGTGAAATTGTGATATGGTGTAGGATCGAGTATCAAGGTTGAAGGGAAATATCCATGCAATCACATCGAGATTTTCATTTTACCGGCTGAATCAAAAATAGTACATTAGCCGAAAGTAAAGCATTCTCCGGCACACTTTGGTAAATGGTTCAGTGGATTTTATCGAATACAAGTCAATAATATGGCGTTTTATTATCAGAAGTGGCCAAAATGAAGTGATATCTAATCTTTCTGTACCGATGGGAACCGGTGGATCATTGTTATGAAGTGATGTAAAAATACAAGCGTTGAAATATCAAGGATTATGAAGCCAGATGCATAAACACAACAAACGCTCACTTGAAATCCAAACAGACACATACGAAATTTATCTTGAGATTAGATTATTAATTTTATTAAATTGTGAAAAGAGGTATTGTGAAGGCGATGACGACCTAGAATGGTTTACAAACATCCAATTTGTTTGTCAGTCTATATTTATGCAATGAAATTCAACGTTATTCTCATTAGTGAAACGCCTGGAGGAGGCATTACTAGTAGGCAATTTTTCTTCCTGTTTAGGGCTTATCGATCGAATCCATCGGGATTCAGCTCCCTGATACACTCGCTGTTGTAGCGAGACAGTGCTTGTCAGTGGTTTCAGTGATGAGTTCGCCGTGAAAACTGTTTGACAGATACGTCTACCCCGGGTAACAGTAATGGATACATTTCTGACGAGGATTTGAAACCAAATTATTAGACTCGACTCGAAACTGAAAGAATTTAAGGTGACTGTGTGAGACTGAGTGCAGATCTAGATCTTGTATTTACATCACTAAAGATAATTTTCATACTTCACCCCTTCCTCATAAGTCTTGACTTGACTATGAATAGAGAAAGTACTTCAGAAAGTAAGTGCTTTGTCATCTTCTCTGTCGTCAAAAATATTGAGCCGAGTATGGTGAAAAAATGACTTATCTAACTAGCCCTTTTTTCTACTTTCTACGCTGGGCGGGAAATGCTCGGTGCTGGATAAACCACGCGAAGATTAAGCCGCCAATAGTGTAGCTTTTGGGCACCGTGGCACCAGTCAACTTGATTTATAGGAACTGCTTTTTTTCATAACACCGGTACGGCTAGTTTGGGAAACACACCCCGGTGGGCCGGCTGTCCAGGACTGTCCGAACTGTCGATAAACCGGGAAAGTGCAAAGATTTGTTAGCTTTCATTGGTCCCACGGTTAAGTGATGGACAACGTGTGTGGAAAACCTCCTTATCTTTCCGACAGTTTATGATTGTCGTGAAGACCCAAATCAGCCGTTGCGGTCCGAAAGCGTGCGGTCCCGATTTCAGTAAGGTGCGACTTACTTCCATAGTTCGCATTCATTTCGAATATATGACCGCTCAACACGAGTGAGGCACAAAATATTAATACTTGGCCCATAAGTATCCGACATTTCGGATACTCGGATAATCGATCGCTGAAAGGAAAGAGAGTGTTTTCAAGCCATTACATACCACATTTGTGAAACCTTACGTAAATCGCCCCAGGTAATATGCGTGTTTGGGATCGTAGCAACTCACTGAACAGTTGATTCCTCCATAAACACTAGAAGAAAAAAGTTGACAAAATAAATTCTGACGTGTTTGTAGCATAAAAAGGGAAGAAAAGCTCTTCTGAAACCATTTTACTCCACCTTTCGATGATTTCGTTCTAATGAATAAATCATTCGGTATATAGAAGAGCAAGGTCGGTGCTGCTCTGGTGGTTACGCCAATCAAATTCTCACCCCGGAGTTTTTCTGTTCGACTCCCACTACCACCGTCTGACTTGCCCCATTCACCGTGTGTTGTTTGACAGCCCCGTTTGATTGGCCAGTTCTCTCTTCCCGAAAATCGTCTTTCGGTATTCAATAGGAGGAAGTAAAAGTGAAAACTGAGGAAAAGAAAAGTGTATTGCAGGACATCGGTTCAGATTTCCTTTTCAAAACAATGACGATCAAAAGTCGATTTGCATAGTCATTCATATTATCACGTGTTATGCCACAGGTAAATAAAACAGAGTGATTGTAAGTAAGATTGTTCAATTTAACACATGTCTGAGTTCATATAGGCTTTTTTTCTTGTTTTATTGCACACTTAAGTCCGATGAACAGCAGACAGGGCGAACCCCATAGTCACGAGGAACTGCTGTGTAATGGTGGAAAGCGGTATCCTAAGCCCCGGGACTTGAAGTGGCGAACCACATAAGGCCCGATAGGTTAGACATGATATTGAACCGGATGACAGTAGAACTGCCTACCACCAAAGTCGGGTGGCGATGGCGGGATTCGAACCTCGGACCATAGGATCCAAAGTAAACGGGTTACGACGACTAAACCACTGCGTTAACACCACCCTAACACACTAATCATGTGAGAAAAGTTTTTATGACAAAGATATTAGTTCAAAATTTGCTGGTTGACAGGATACTGCCTGGTCACCCCAACTGCCTTCATATAGTCATGGTTGGGTGTCTTGTGTTGTGACTGCTCGCTCTTCCTTTGCACCTTGCAGAATGGTCCCATTCGATCAAGCGCCTCAAACATCCTGTGCTGAGGAAGCCCTTTTTAATGCCTTCT
>UZAN01039679.1:27949-38500 GCA_900618425.1 Echinostoma caproni
CATCATCCGAATCATCATCATCATCATCTTTGTCAACATACGAGTAATCATCTTCATCATCGTAGTCATCCGAATCATCATCATCTTCACCATCTTCATCATCGTCATCCTAATCACCATCGGAATCAACATCATCATCATCATCATCCGAATTATTAACATCATGGAATCGTCGTCAACATCTTCATCATCATCAACAAAGTCATCATCTTCATCATCATCAGCATCCGAATCATCATGATCATCATCATCCGAATCATCATCGTCATCCGAATCATCATCAACATCATCATCANGTTTTGAGGTGGAGTCCCAATCAACTACTAATGATGATTAGTAGTTAATCAGTGCTTGACTTTTCCTAAATCACTTTCGTAGAAGATTTGTTCTCAGATTCCACAACGCGTTCCATGTTCGAACAGAGAACTGCTCAAGACACACCCACACACCCAAGCAACATCAGTTCGGTTTGAAGGTCACGTATTCTATTTGTATTAGGGATTCCTGCTTAAGCGAAAATAACTAACTAACTAACTAATTAGTGTGTGGAATAAACAAGTGGTTCTGCCTTTTTATCGCATACAACTCTCCGTCTGATGACTGGCAAAAATACTGTACGATTCGGATATCTACCGAAGGCAATGATATGGATAGTTTAAAACTTGTCCGAATGTGAGAAAATCATCATCATCATCATCATCATCATCATCATCATCATCATCATCATCAACAACAACTTTTTGTTTTTCCAACCGTTGGTGTTCTACTAATTTCGGGATGTGTGTTCTTAATCTTAGTAGTTTGCGCAAACAGTTTTAGTTTTCCCTGTGCTTAACGGCGGTTGGTTCACAAGTCTATTTTGTTTGTCGTATACGACACACGGAACTCCGCCGTCTGCTTCAAATTCATATAGTAAAACATTTGGCTCCATTATAAATCAGTAAGTAATCTTGTCTTTACAGGGTATAAAGCACGGTTTACACCCAGTCAATCTGTGTACATCACTATCAATCGGGATGAACGAATTGTTCATAATTTTAAAAGTCAGTTTACAATTTGTGGCTTATCATCATCAGCCTGTGTTGTCAACTGTGTGTGTACACACACACATACTGTTTATAACATTCTGGTCCCATAAGAAGTGACCGCAACATTATCACTGCTGTCACTTTGCTGCCATAACCTACAGCCTTCCCAACCAGCCAGTTACAGAGTCTTTTGGATTCTAACCCCCAGGACGAGAGACACCTTCTCTATCTAACCACTGTGTGTACTGCTTCTTGCTTTGACTCCGCCGTATCTGCTGGAATCCACTTGGCTTTCTCATGCCTGGAGTGGCGACTGCAAACAAGACCTGGTGCGGTAGGCAACAATTATGTAGACGTACGCAAAACATGCCCTAACCAACGGAGCCTGGTTAAGCTGAATTTGATTCACTAGCAAGCTCGTGTTCGATGTATTCCTACACAGTCAGGGACTCACATCTAGGTTGTCAACTCGCTGACTAAAGTAAGCGACTACGTAAGCATCGATTGTCAAAAACCACCAAGTGATGGGTATATTCTGCTAGCAAATTTAATGTCTCGCAACCGTAAGGCAGAACTGATGGTACATTAGGGCAGTATATGCCACTTTTCAACTTCAGTGAAACATCACGTCGTCGCCACGGGTGTATTGATCCTGCGTACGATACTCGAGTTTTGGTAAAGTGTGCAACTATCTCCGTTGATGTGCTACCGTTGCTAGTCATGCGGCTGCCGAAGTAAGAGAATGTGATGATTGTAGTACGCATTGATCACGAAATACGAATCACGTATCAGAGCAAAGAGAAAAGGTGTGACGGGGACTCTTGGACAGTGCTTGATGAGATTAGCATTGCGGTTATGATTATAATTGTCAAAAATTTCAGCTGATAACCCCTTTGGCTCTCAACCAGTCTCCCTTGAACAAAATGGGTTGACGGTGAGCGCAAGAGATCAAGAATAAGATGCTTTCGAAAGTTTTAATTCTGTAATTTAGTTGTGATTCCGAAAGGTTGAATAGTTTCCCCTATTTATCGTAGAACGCTGAAATTAAGAAGGAATATATCGGGTGATTTTTTCGTACGGGTACACTTATGACTGATACAAAACGACGAAACATAAAGGTTACGCCGAACAAGGGAAATCGATAGGATTTCAAAGTTTAATTTAGGTTACTTCGTTGGACCCTTCTTATCAAATATGGTATTCCCTACGATACCATGACCTTACAATGCTTTATGAAACTGGAAGATTTTCAATCCAATTTGTTGTGTTGCTGTTTAAGCAGTGAATTATGCAGTACGTTTATTGTAGAAGGTGCACATCCAGCCGGCCCATAGACAAGTGAGCGAGCAGAAGCGGACAACACGTAAGAAGACCGGCAGGCAGGCCAACAAACGGCTCACGCGTCACATGACATCTCAGTGCGGTCAAGCTGGTATTCAAATAGTCAAACAATCAATCAGCGTGGGAACAGTTCAATACTAATATCTGAGTTGCTGGAGCCGATCGATAATGTAGTATGGCTTGAGTGTATGCGTGTGGGCTAGCTGACAGCATCTGTCAATCAATCAATCGATCAATCAATCAATCAATCTGGCCGCGGGAGAGTGCGACAAATGTACCTGTTATTTGTAAACTTCAACAATATCAGTTAAGTCTCTGGAAATAAAGATACTCCAGCAACCAGCTACTGTAAGTTCCTTACACGCAAATGGCCATAAATAATTTTAGAAAATCACAATGTAAATAAATCTACAATATTGCCCCAAACAGTGAACCGCATGAGACCACGAATATATTCGTAAGAACTAAAAGTTATCTACACTATTCTCAAAAGAGTCCTGATTTGATGTCTCACAATACTTTGGATAGGAGGGGCATTTGATTGCACACCGCCTATAAAATTTTAGATCTGGCTCAAAATACCCTCACTGGTATCCGCAATGAGGTATGATGAAGTACTATCATACAAAACTCTGTTTTTCTATTCAAATTTGCTTATTAACAGGCAACCGTTGCTGTATCCGTTCTCAGAAATCTATCCAAAAGTACTCACTTTCTGTATGCCTGATTTCCATATTCTCCTGCGGCTTCAGCAGATGAATCATCAACTTAACACTAGAGTTCCTCATTTGCTGAGTTCATGCAACTGAGAAACAGTGCAAACTAAGACGGAGAACAAGTGAAACACCTAATTTTCATCACGACCTCGCAGATGGATCTGGGGAAAACTGTAGCGTATTTCTTGGACATTTGAGTGTTTGAGTGTTTCCATGCTTGTCTGTGCCAAAATCGGATCATGGAAATCAGTAATTCATTCATCTTTCACAGCGTTCATGCCAACTGTGAGAACATCCTGGGAAATTGTTTCTTCAGTAGAAATTCTACGCGTTATTTTTAGCTTATCCAATTTCATCTGCCCCTAAAATTGCACTTCGTTTCTTAGTCATACACGGATTTTTTCACGGAACGGGACTCGAACTCAGCTGAATGCGATCAGACCACGCGGTTGCGACCGAATCTCCAATGTTTACGACTTCAGATACCGCGGTTATGTGCAAGTCAGTTTATCACTGACTGTCCTCTCGACGGTCACGATTTCGTCAATCTGATCGTTTCTTTCGAGGACAAGAATGCAACACCGGAGGTAGGTGACGCCTAAATCCACCCGTAAATCTTTGATTCGAAGTGTAACCCCAGTTCTGATTCGAAAGAAGCTATGTTTGACGGTGATTTTATCACCTTTTTTGATGATAACCGCACTGTGATGTTGTTCGTACCAGAAAACAAAAACATGAATATTTTACATTTAGTAGTATATGAATTACTGGGCAAAATTTCTCGGGTAACATACATTCGGTTCTTGCCTCTCGTCGGGCTTGCATATACCGTAACATTTTGTCTCTTTATTCATATACTTGTACCCAGAAAGTGTATTTACATCACACTGAGCTCATTTGCGACACCGGGTAGTTTTTAATGGATGACTCTTTCAGAGCCAATTCATTGATGAATGAATAATATGATTCGATGTTTTTGGTGGGTTAGTTGCTACTAATCGCAACAAATGCGACGTAAACGTATTTATGGAATATTTTACAAAAACATTTAGTGACGAATATAAATTTCCTGAGAACAAGTTTTGAATGAAAAGACAAAAATCTATCTGATACGCAGGCAAGCCTGACGAGCGGAAAGAACCGCGAAACCGGTGGTGTAATTCCAGGGCAGTGTTTTTAGCCATTCAAGTACGATTTATACTACTAATAATGAATTTTTACTTCCTTTTTTCTCTTTATTGAATATACAAATGTACAGTCAATATTCAGGAAGAGAGGCCGTAGCCATACACAGGTTGCCTGGGAAGACGAGCGGCGGTGGAGTGGTTCGAACCCAGGACTCCCAGGTCACAAGTTGGTGACCTAACCACTTGGCCATCACCGCCCAAATATTCCAAACATTTCACTTACTTACCGGATTCTTTCGCCGGCACAGAGTGATTCATTAAAACGGCAGTTGTAGTTGTGAAGTGATGAGTGTTCGCAACTACAATACGCCATGGCATAACTGGTTGATCGAGTGCCTGTGCATGGGCATCAAAGACTAGCTAGTATAGACATGGATTTGCGAACCATCGGTAAAAATAAATTCACGAAACCAAATCAACACTAATTTTTGGGTCTTCCACGACCTTAGTAGTTAATGTGGATGACGGATATTTGCCTGTTATCCGTATCTTTCTTGGTGGCGTATCATATTTTGCACTACATTCTCCGGTGATCAAGCGATGACTCGTTGCCCTGGATACCCTAGGATTAAGCAGAGTTGAATGCTACCAGGCGCGTCCCCAGGTTACGGGGGTACCATCACAGAAGGAGGTTAACTGTGATTAAGTTGTGGCATACCGCTGGTGATCCATGCCTACGTGATGACGCCTACCCTGGAGCGGCGCGTTACAGTTTCTGGACACCTGCGATCAATCGAGTTTGAAAGGTGACATCAATGGGGCGTGTGCGCGTCACGGCTTCTGACTAGAGCCATTGGTGGATCGTACCAGAGAATCCGAGACAATGCAAACAGAAGCAGAACTATCCACGCAATACTGCAATACGATTGGTAGAAGCCTAGATAACCAATGATCTTCTTTTGTAAATATTATTTAATCGCTTTGATTTCTTCCAATAAACGAACTACGAGTTGCCAGTCTTGTGGCTTTTTCCTCGCTTCTCGTTCACGTGGGGTATGGCGAGCTCGTGCCATTGCGGTCCAGTGCTTCCGTAATCCAGTCCGTGATGGCTGATCCTTGATTCGTGTCCTGTGATTCCTATTGCGTGGTTCGTGTTACGAATTCCGTGCGTTTTACTACTATTACCACTACTACTGCTACTACTACTACCACTACTACAATCATTACAATACCGCAACAAATATACAGTCGCGAACGAACAGCGGCGGCGCTACCAAGGTGTAGTGGATTTCAGTTTGTTTACCTGGTTCCTGGTTAAAAACTGCATAAGCCTGATGACGGTATCGTGACAAAGGTCGATGTGACTGACCTATTAACACGAAAGTGACTGCCTCCCTCACTTCCCGAGGTAAGGGATTACTTGCTGCTGCCTTGCAGGTCGCAATTGGATTTACAAAAGCTAGAGGTGCGCCCTCAGAATTAAAAGAACGCCGAGGGAGGCCGGGGAAGGCTCTCGTACCATACTCTCAAGTAACTTCATGATCATGATCTTGATCATGTCTGAAGCCGGCTTATCCTTTCTAATTAGCCAGCTGCAGTAAATTAAATACAATGAACAGTGGTGGTGGTCATGTGATTAGGGTCATCAAAATGATAACCCGAAAGTCCCCGGTTCGAACCACCCCGCAGCTGTCCGTCTTCCCCTTTTTCTGTATTTTCCCAGACAACCTTGGTGCGGCCACAGCTTCCTTACTGAAAGTTAATCAGATATCTATTATTACAATAAATAAAAAGAAGTAAAATTTTAGTATACATTACAGCTATTTGAATCACCACTCTTTTATTTCCGGAAAATTACTCATATTACTGTATTCTCAATGTAAACGAATGGAGTGTAATGTGGTTTGCGGTAATCGACTATACTTGCCTATCGTACACCCCGATTGGAATACTAAATTTCGTTTCTATTTCCTAACTTCCAGTAAAACGGACCTACGTCAATCATACGTACCATAAAAATCGGGACAAAAAGCGTTAAATGATTTTCACATAACACGAATAACAAATTGTAAATAGGCACATTTTCAACAATTTTACCGAACTTATCAGACTATGAGCATATTCACAGGCGTTTTCGGAACTGAGCTTATCAGACTTAGCGAATAGTATTTGCATTTATTTATCATACATAACTCCCCAAGTTGTTATAATCCAGATGCTTTGAGAACCTAAGCTTCTTTCCTGGCGAAATATGTCTGTGTCTAAGTTGATCTTAATGAGAAGGTTTGACATAATGAGTAGAGCTCAAAGAATATCAGGTGAAGTGCATAATCTTGAAAAATAATTATATGACTCAAAGCATCCTCTATCCTGGGTACTGCATAGACATGTTGACTTTCACGGATGCCAATTGATTTGAGACTGACTATTCCACCGGTAAATCATCTTAAATTACAAACCAGCACGTCAAGGTCTTTTCTTGTTTTTTTCCTTTTAATTTTACTTCATTTTATTGAAAACATGATACAATTTTCAGGAAGCGGTCAATCCAACGGCTGCCGTGGGGTAAGTCAAGTGGTGATGGTGGGGTTCGAACACACGTCCCCCGAGGTGGTAATTTGGTGACATTACCTCCAGGCCACCACCACCGTCAACGGGTGTTTCTAAATTTGGACCACAGGTCCACACAGAAAATGTTTTCTCAAAACAAGCCTGACATTGTAGAGTCAAGAATGGTCACGATAGGTGTGTTCCTCCACAAAACAGTTTGAATGCCAAAAAGAAACTGGACGATCACGCATTCTTTTCAGCCGTTATTCATCTGAATTTTTTTATTGCTCACTATGTTTTGGCCTATCATCAAAGGACTGATTACTACCAAATCTATTTTAATTGGCGCCGATACTCAGAGCGTTCGACATGATATCGTTTGTCACCAGTTAGCCAAGCAATGCATTCAAGCAGGGTAGTCACGCTACGCTTCACTAACTGACTCCGCGGGTACTCCCACCCAGTTCCTGTCACCTTAAACAAAGTGATTCACATCTATCAAAAAGAAACTACTTCATAAAGGATAATTTGGGTGCCGAATCACGGACAAGAATTAGGAATTACGATGGTTTTTATAAATCGTCATTTTGCTTTATAAGCACGAGGGTTAGACAAACCTTTTTCGAATGTACAAAACGCTTCATTGGTAACGCAAAACTAAGCGTTACGTTCTCTCCAAGTATTCTCTATCAGCGTTTATGCACACCGTTCCATGCGCTCAAATCATTTGGTGAAACAGATCGAAGATACCGAAGCGGATCGGTAATCCCTCGACCAGTTCCACGAAGGCGTCCACTGCAGATGATGATGATGACTCGTATCGGATTCCACGCATCATGCGCTTGATATTTGGGAACATAAACAAGTCAAACGGAGTGTCATCATCAAAGGTAGCTAGCAAACGATCAACACCCTGCTGTTTCTGCTTTCAATCACGCTTGTAGTCGTATGAAATCGTCATAACGCAGTGTCATGGACTAAGTTCCATCCCTACAGTTCGAATATAGCGACCCCCGTATGACTTAGTTTGATGGAAGGTGGTACAAAGAGAGCCCCAGCTAGCGAGCGGATCAAGGATAGGGACCACCCAACCAGATGCGCAGACATAGCGGCTGGAAGTGTTTCGCGAGATAATGTCGACTACCACTCGAAACGAACGAATCGACAATTACAGCCCAACGGACAATGCGTTGGGTGCATTGCTTTCCGGACGAGCGAGGACCGTTTATGTTTTGAATTTGGAAAGCAACCAAGCCCTGGATTATGAGCATTTGAAAGTTGTATTGGTGGTAGAGTTTTCAAATGAGGGTGACCGCATGAAAGCAATGAACCGGTTTTATGCTGCGGAGTACAACCGGACTGAACACCCGCTGATGCACTACCAATAAGTAAAGCACCAGATTTCTCTGGGCCTGCTAGAGGTCACCACCACCACCTTCCATCACACTTTGAGCTGTGCTCGACTGAGTTGATATTTAGTTCTGTGCGAGTTGCAATCATTGAACAGTGGATTCACAATACGAGTTTTACAGTTCACATTTTCCTTGCCCCCGGTCATCTGCACCTCGTACTCGTCATGTACACTGCGTACGCCAGAACAGTTATGCTCAGCCCTCGTGCAGTCGTTACCTCTGCATTGCAACAACTTTAATCTGAAGAAGACGTTCACAATTTCGCCATAATAAAGTTCCACTTTTAAACAGAATACTTGGGTTTTCACATCAGGTAATTCAGCCATTTTGAGCAGAATACCTCAACATCTTCGACTTCTCGATAGTAACAAAAGATAAACGGAAAACTGAAAAAAGTAACTGGACAACCTGGAAAATAAGAAATACGTTTAAATCATCGAAGCACAGAGACAGAAAGATTGATGCGAGTATTTGGGTTATCTCCGTATGCCTATCCGCTTGGACATTTTCCATAGTACTTCATAGTGTTAGGAAGATTTGACCGTTCTGTTCCAGAACTAGGGGTTTTCTTTGAAAGTGAAACGGTTCTACTGGTGCGATATAATCTGGTATTATTCTTGCGTCCCAGCCGGTAAACAAAAAACAATGGTGACTGTTGTTCTAACTCAGCAAAATAATTTGCCACATCGTAATTGCAACTGGNTCCGAAATTCCAAACCTGACATGATGCACGAACGTCCGATATTGTTGAAAGTGTTGTGGCGACCGTTCCGTATTTGACACGAGTGAATGTTCAGTCTCGGTCAGCACAAGCTATGCCACAGAGTACAAACGTTGACAACCAGTCCATGACAGACAAGCAGAATGGATAGGTAGTCCGTTTTTATTTTTCAATCCATCGATCCACAGCCAACATATGGTCTTCTCACGTTCGGAATTCCCCCCCCCNCCAGCTTGAATAACAGCCAGAGTAAGAAAACTCATTACATACAGTATTCGCCTGACATCCCACCGGATTCATTCTGCCCACCGGATCCTGCCTACAGTTGCCTATTGCGTCACGTATCACATCCATCCATCTGACGGCTAACCACAACTGTGTATAATATGAGTCTTATCAAAATGTTTCACAAACACCAATAATTCAACTAAATCGAAAACCCGCTTAAATTAATCATAATAAAACATTCCTTTTCTATTTTAGCGGATATTGTTTCCAGGTAGTTAGTAGGCTGAGCTATGGAATACTGTGATCATTAATTTATTGAAAAAGGCTCCAGTTGAGCGCAAAGTTTTTATTATGTGCTTAATAATGTGGTTCGGATTAAGTAATAACAAGACGTTTTTAACCAACAAATACAACAACAATTATGTTTACAACAGCGGGTCTGAATGCTTCATGTGATTTCGTTTTACAATAAATCATACTTTTACCGATTGAAAATCCGTCAGGATAAACCATGGCAGTAAGGAAAACACATGGTAGACAATGGTATAGAACTGAGTTGATTACCATATGCGAATTGATGCGCTCAGTGTACCCCGTCCAACAAGTAACAATTTGATTTCAGAGAGTTTATATAGGCTACTCATGAGTAGTTAGTTCTTAATATAGCAAATGCCAATGCAATTTGCTGTCTTGGTCACCTCGGTAATGTGTTGACGTGTTTCTGACACCAAAGGATGACAACAGTTAACAATTTGTGTTGTTTTTTGGTTTTTTTGTGACTAGAAATTGACTTGAACAGTTAAACTGCTAAATTATAAGCTCTGGGAAATTCTGGATGGCTCAGTAGACCGGTTAATGATGTTTGATACAAATTGTACCATTTGGGTTGCCTGATGATTTCGAGTAAAACTATATACTTTTATATTCATGTTCTTTTATATATATAATTGCATAATATTTATATAATTGCATCTGACATATACAGATTGATTGCCAACAGGTTCTCTTTTGCAACTCAGATTGAAAAAGATACTTTCTTTTTCAATAATCGTTTTCATTCATTGCCTATTTTGTTCAGATATGGCAAGAAACCCTCATCAATATAGCTTTTCGGCATCGTCACGTGATCGAAAATCTAGCTACGTTGGACGTGTTTGGACGTGTTAAAGAAGCAGTGAGTTTCAAACACTTTTTACAAGGAATAATTGTGTAAGTCGTTATTAGTGGGTTTCTATTGATAGACTTCATCATGAACTTTATAACGTTAATAAATCTTAGGTAAATTTTAAAATAAATAGAAAAAATCTAGAGTCCTTTATTGGTTCTGAATCTAACAAATATTGGTGTGGACGTCTGTTCATAAAACCAAATGTATGTGCACACTTATCGTATCTGTGATTCTGGTGGTATCTGGTATCTGTGATGGTG
>UZAN01039679.1:47250-67938 GCA_900618425.1 Echinostoma caproni
TATATTGACCATAATAAACGCCCTTTTGAAACGGCATTAATTTGTCCAAGAGAATAAACTACCATGCTAATTTACAAGAGATATATTTTAAATCAGAGCTGTAACTTTCGAACTACTAAACATTTTATCCCGACACTCAAGGTTGCACGAATTCAAGCGGTGATACAGTGCAAGCTAAAAGTTCGGAATGAATACTCTTCATTTATACTGCTATGGATATACACGTATGATATTTAAAAATGAAATGCATTACCAAAATGATCACCAGATTGTGCGAGTTTGATCAATAACTGCAATTTTCAAACTCTTCACATCAAACAGAAGAAAGTGGTCCGGATTCAGCGTGAATCAGGTAGATGATCGAGCCATCACAGAATAAGTCACAAAATATCAGTGTGAATTCGATGAATATTTGACTAAAATAATTATTCAACACTCGGAATCATTTTAGACTCGAGTATGGTATACGGTTGACCGGTGGAACTGAGGATAGAACATAAAGGTGAAGTNTGCATAGAATACTGTTCACCCATCAGTTGAAAAATGGGTTAGAGAGTACGCAAGAGGGACGTACTGTCTTGATAAATTGCCTTTGAAAGGAAGAATTATTGCTAAGCTGTACGGATTACGCTTATATGAACTCTGTAATAATTATTGCTTCGTTTTCACGAGGTGAATAGCTTTTTGAAAACAAGGACTTCGTTGAGAACAGTAACCTGTGTTGGCGACAACTCAAAAGAGGAAGATTATACTTTGCCATGGGTTCTGATGTTCACATCGGTTGTGAAAGGTTCCGTTCGATCGCCAAACAAACTTTTCCGGTACAGAGCAAACAAATATGAGGCTGAAAACGACCCCGACAGTAATGCACGGTTGTTTCGAAATCGATAGATTACATCATTAGTGCTACCTGATGCATGTAACTTGTGAGTAGTTACCCAACGGACTCGCTAAAACCCAAGCAACACACATTTCCTAGTTATTGATTTTTTATAACTGTAGTCAACGACGCGCATCCCACATCGTTTGTTACTTGGTATTATATATATTCTGATTATTCAACATTTCCCTCACGTTTGGCATTTTTCGTGATAATCTACTGATACTCGTCACTGTTGTTCCAGTAACACAACAAATCACCCCAAATATCTGTTCTCACTTTCACGAACAGCCCAATTTCAGAGAGTTCGACCTGGAAAAGTAACAGCATCAGCAAAAAACTTAACCAACACATTGTGCACAAAAGACTTGTCAATAATCAGTATTTTCTTGATACCGTTTTTTGCACATTCGCGGCGGAATTTCGGCTACAGACCCATAAAATCGATCGCATACATTTACGAAGTTCAACTTTTTCTGGGACTATCTGCATATATGCACCCAATTTTTTTCTTTGTATTGGCAATGTTTTGCACCGGTAGCGTTATCTCAGATATGCGAAAATTGTTTTCAGTGACAGTTGAACGAAGTCTGTTCGTGAGTAGTTGTGCAAACGTAAGCTTACTGATGCTTTGTATCACTTGTGTTCAAATGTTTCATGTTTTTGGTTCATGGTCAAACTTTTATGAAAGGAGATCAATAAAAGTGTCTTTATGAAGATTGAAACTAAATCGAGGATAACTATTTAATTGAAAAGCCCTATTAGAAAACCTTCTATTTGTTTGTGTCCTGAGGTAGCATAGAACGGAACTGTTGATGCATTAATTTAGGCCCTGTATATCATTATACAAAATAGAAAATGTGAACAAGAAATGAAATATTTATCTGTTTGTCCGTTTGATCGCCTCCTTTAGCACAATCCTTCGTGGCTGACGATAAGCACGAAGTCGAAACGGAACTGTCCAGATACACGAGGCCTCATATTGGAGACACATTATTGAGGCAGTCGGCTTCCCTTTCCCTCACTAACCCCTTTTTGTCCCGTTTTTCTAAGCACGAAAAATACGGGGAATTAACTATGAATAACGAGACAGAGTTCGAGTTGATCTTCAAACAATTTCTGAATACAGACTACTAACCTTCAGCGTATAGTTCCATGTTCGTCAGTACATACATGTATATTACGTAATTCGTTATACCGGTCTGGTTATCAAACTCGGAAAACGAGCCTGTGTTCTGTGAAACGATCGAAACAGAAATGTATTCCACGGTGATGACGTAATAACTGAACATGCATTTATTCGTTGTCTTACTCTTTTTTCCAGTTCCGATGGATTCGGACTAATGGACCACAACGGGCTGAATGAGTTTCTCAATAGGGTAAGTAAACTTCAGTTCTCCAATGAGCTGCTTACAATCTTCTGGAGAAGAACAAATGAGTCTTACAAATATAAGCATATAAATACATCTATCTATGTTTTATTCGATAGAAATGTTGGTGATAACTGACAAAAAGCACCGGGCTAGCTTTTTCGTCCAGTTTGAGACTCGTTAGTAGTGCACAGTTTTTATGTCCCCGTGTCAGAACTGGAACCGCGAACCTTCGGGTTGGGACTTCAAACCTTTACTCCTGACTAACCCAGTCGATGGTCACCACATTGTGCAAATAACTCAATCTAGAGTATCATGTTTAATTCGAGTCCTCACACCGAGACACAAAATGTATGCACAAACGGGACGAAACAGCTATCCAGTGCTTTGTGTCAGTTATCACAGACATTTCTACCGCATTTCAATGCATTCAACCAGTGGGGAATTAACCAACTCCCAAGGAGTGAAACCCACGCCCAAGACCATTAATAGTGTCTGGTGCCGCTGAAAAAACGAATAGGCCAATCAAAACATCATACTCTAAACATCTCTCTTTAATTGAATCCTTCGGTTACACTGGTTATTTCATGCAACCAGTTCCCTTTAACAATTTCATGAGAGCAAGAAGAAGCATCATGATCACAGGTAGGTGTGTCACTGTCCTCCTCCCTCTCCCCCCCCCACCCCCGCAGTGATTCCGCTCCCTACCCCAACGTCCAGTCCGGCTCCTCTTAGTGACCTTTGGCCTTCGTATTGATTGATTTCTCTTCCCCGCGTGTGTTCGCCTGTCCCGAAACCTGTCACTCTTTTAACGAAACGTGATCTGAATGTATGTACACAGCTGATGAGATTACCACGAAGTAGTTGAATTCTACACTGGTTATGTCTGTGCTTCACAAACTAAAGACTAAACGATTATCGCCAGAAGTTTCTAAAAGAATTAGCCTAGGATTGCTGGTTGTTTATCTAATGCTCATCGAAGGTCGCTTGATTCTTTAAACAGTTTGAGTTTTCACTTGTATATAAATTTGAATTTCGAATGACGTACTGACTACTTATATAACATTATGTATAAAACTTCTTACTTATAGAGTGTATCAAAATCGATCAGAATCAGTCACGATCGAGAATTGTGCGCATCCACAAGTCGTTTGGATTGCCCCCGAAAAATAAAACATATCAATTTGATGCAGTGGGAAGCAAGACACTTTTATCGCAGTCAGAGCAAAGTGAATTCGACGGGACCAGAACAAACCGGTGCGTCGTGCCACAGCACCGCACATCGATCACGAAGTGAGCATCGTACCGGAGCTCGGTCCGGACGCAGCGGAACTGCTAGTAGCCACCACGGATTGATTGATCGGGGCAGAGCATCACGTGACCAGTCCGTTGGAACACAAGCTGGGCATAGCGCATTCCAACTAAGTGTGGATGAATTTCGACGATTAGTTGAACGATACGAATGGAACCGGTCATCCAGAGACCAAAGTGAGAATGGGCATTTTCATCCAATGTTTTCACATGATCCAACTGATCGTTATTTTGTTTGCATAAAAGAAAAATACTTTTGATCACAAAATGATCTAATCCTCGAGAAGGCACAAAATAAAATCACTCAAGGTGAACTGTTTTCTGACACTGAAACATAATTTTTATCTGGATGTGAAAATTCAGTTGGAATAAATAGTATTGATCGAAATACTTTAATTTAATTTATGAAACTTTGAGGGAAAAACAGAATATAAGATTCATGTATTGGGAACCTTTGTGTAATTTGTTGATTGCTTGGAAGTGAGCCATTAGATTCCAACCTAACTAACCAATATACGATTAGCGAACGATGTCTTTGAATCCGTACTATAGCAAACGAGTCAGTTGATTGCCACCTCGAATTGTGAGCAAATATTTGGACAACATTGATAATTTGGCCGGGAAGAGATAACTGGGACAGTAGATGTATTTGACAGTCAAATCCTCGAGAAAGGGAAAATCTTAGGTTTTGCATGACTGATCGTTTTGTTGTAATGCTGCAGATGTGAATATTTTTAACATTTCTACCGTGACTTTTAACACTAGATTTGGTAGATAGTATATGATGAAACGCCCTCATCCCAAATACAATAAGAACGCATAATATGTGTCGAGATCTCTCAACTAAATGTGATAAGGAAATATGAAAAATCGATCGATATACCTATTCTATTTTAACCCAACTAGGACTTATTCTTGTGTTACCATTCAGCGAAAGAATTTCTCAAAAGACCTTTTAACGATTGTGAAATACGTTTTTACTTCGGGTTTTTCAATGTTTCAGAGTTTGTGACAGAATTTCGCTTAGAACCAAATTCATCATATTTTCATACAGGTTGTAGAGACGTCTAACAGATACAGTTTGTATGACGGGAAAATTGTCCAAATTATTATTTTGTTTCAAACTATTTTAAAAAGCTAGATAAGATAAAGAGCTTGAAGGAGTAAGCTTGGTGGTCACGACGATGAAACTTGGGATCGTGGACTTTGAATAGCGAACTTCAAAAGGCTTCAACGGACGTGGTATTTATTGAGTTGACCGACAGCTACACTGTCTGTTACCATAATTGGGTGCTGGTTGAGGGGTTCGAACAACGAAAATAAGGAGCCGGAGCATGAGAATGTTGACGACTGGAATCGTTTAGTTTTCACTTAAGTTGACAATTAAAAATTGAATTTTGTCTTCAGCTTTTGTTCATACTTATTAAACGCGTGTCACTTCATCAATATGGTTCATTTGGAATTTAACTGTGGAATGTCAATTACCAACGGACAGGCAAGTCCTTGACATTTTTGTTCAGTACTCAACATGTTTGCATAAGGGGTTTTCGGTTCTTCACGTGATGAAGGTGGAACATTCACGGATGATTTGATGTGCAGGATCTTGATTGAACTGATATCCTAATCACGAAACCGTGCCTCTCCCTCATGAAAACACGATTGTCCAGGACCTCATATTGACGAAGAATGTGATGAAATTTGGGATAAAACCCTAGACTGGCGTGGTGTTGAGTCAGGAAGAGGAGAGGCTGGTTATGACCACACGTGGTTAGTGCCTACTTCTTCGGGTTCGAAAGGACAAACTCACGGAGCAGTTTATATGTCTATGATGATGATCTAACCTCACGGCCACCAAAAGTGATACCAATAAAGCTTTAAAAAAAGAATACAGGCCGGTCACCTAAATTGACTTGGACATAAAACTCATGATTGTGGAATCAAAACTGCAGGACAATGAGGTGAGGAGGTCACAATTTGAGGGCGTCTACAGACCAGAAGGACTGAATAATTTGTGCACTTTGTTGACATGTCCTTTATGAGGGTTCATCCAGATTGTTCAGGTTACATTTTCTCAATTAGAAATTTCACCGCAAATGCATCGTGAAAATCGAGTTGATTTCATGGGATGGTATGCTGTGAAAAAATTCTATCAAAAAGCCAGACAGTCACCGCAGGATGCTAGGCATTGTTTTGACTTAGTGCTGTTTGCTAAGACGGGTTTTGCAAACGAAATTACCTTGAAAACGTACTCAGATAAAGATGTCATTCTTGTGTTCTGTATAAAATGATCATAAAAATGCAATAGTTCTAGGAGTGACTTAATTTTCCATGCTCCAAGTGAACCCTCCTTCGACGCACCCTTAATGCAAGACATTTTTTCGGTCGTTGAATTTGTATGACTGCATGAAACTAATACAGTAACCTTGGTTCCTTGTCACGTGTTTTGCTCAGATCGATTTTCCGTTCAAGGATTCTACCGGTTCATGCTATCTCATCAGTATCAACTATTGATGCGCTATCGCACCGTCCGTGATCCGCGTTCCACGGTGGAACAAGACGACTGGTCAAACAGGCATCTGCTCGAACCGATCACACATTATCACATCCAATCGGCCCGTCTGATTACAGTTCGAAATTTGAATCGTGAGTGCGATGCAAATTTGACCGAACAGATAAATTTGATTCGACGCCGAAATATGTTAACCGTGACGAGAGCGATCAGACAACTCTTACTGTTGGGAACACGGTAAGATTGGGTCTATTGGTGAATTATTTAAACAACCAATTATAAAACGTTACATTTAAATAATAATTCATTTATTGAATACCCAATGATATATGAGTGATTTAGAAATACTTGCAAGGCCTCAAGGAAATTTTGTCTACTCCTCGATTCAAACGTTCACGAACCCCAAATGCTGTTTGTTCAGGGTACGTTCAGCGTCCCAAAATTTATCATAAATTAGTTGCGCCCACATACGCTCACCAATCTTCCCCTTGGCCTACTGGTGTATTGCCGAAAATAGATTGGATTTCGAAATGTTTGTACTATTTTGTTTTCCACAGCCGAACGGGCATAAAATCTTACGGAGATGTTTGATAGACGGGAAAACGGTAATGCAACCAATTTAACCACATAGAACCAGAGTTTCAATCCTGTGGTGATGGTGGTGCAGTAGTTCAGTCGCTGTCATCAGCGTACTTTAGACCCAGTGGTCAGAGGATCGAGCCCTGCCACCGCCACCCAACTTTGGTGGTAAGCAGCCTTGTTGTCGTCCAGTTCAGAACCACGTCTACCCTAGTGGGGCCTTATGTGGCTCACCATTCAAAGTCCCGGAGTTTAAGCTACCGGTAACTAGTAGATAGTCATGACTATGGAATCCACTCCGTCTGCTGTTCATCACACAAGGATGTGTAGTGAAAATATCTTGTATAGCCCATGTGATTTGACAGGCACTAATGTCTGCGCCGTGTTATTCGGCGTCAGTTTCACTTTTTGAGAATGCAGTAACTACACACATTAAAGATTGTTTACTGCGGCTGGCTCCTTGGAAAGAATAAGCCGGCTCCATGAATGTCTCTAACTACCGCCGTAGAAGTCATGATCATGAAGTTGCTTAGGAGTTTGGTACGATGGACATCCACAGAGTCACTCGGCGTTTTTTAAATTTTGAGAGTGCATCTTTAGCCTTTGTAAATCCAATTGCGAACTGCAAGGCAGCAGCAAATAATCCCTCGCCTCGGAAGTCAATCACTTCAGTGTTAACAGGCCAGTCACATCGACCTTTGTCAAGACACCGTCATCGGGCTTATGCAGCTTTTAACCAGGAACCAGGTAAACAACCTGAAACCCACTACACCCGGGTAGCGCCGCCGCTGTTTGTTCGCGACTGCTTATTTGTTGCGGTATACCACAACTTATTCACAACTAACCTTCTTCGGTGAAGGTATCACCTTATCCACAACCCGGGGACGAGCCTGGGAGCATTTAGCTCCGCTTAACCCGAGGGTATCCAAGCTTGTTTGGACAATGCATAAGATCTGTGTCTCCATGCTGGGGCTCGAACCACAAATATCAAAGTTGGGAGCCAAGACACTTACTCTCGAGCGAAACGGGTCGCGATCATCGTCCTGAGAGCATGAGTACAATAATCCAGTTAGTCGATTGCTTGTGAATGTCAGATATCGGAAACCACTGAACTTCCAAAGAGTGAGTCTGAGAAAGAACAATCATGCATATACACACACGCTGGTGTTCTTGAATTGCGTGAACTAGTGAAAATTATTTCGGATGATATTTTTTTGCTTAANTTAAAGGTGATGACCGTATGGATAAACGGAAAACGTTTCGGCGCACAATCTTAATCGTTAACCGTTTGAGTCCCACGTGAAAAAACAAGCCTCGTTGATGAGTCCAAACAAAGACGAAATGTCTGTCCACTGATCCGTTTTAGTCATTACACCATTCCATGGTGTGTGTGTGTGACTTTGAATTTTCTCATCAATAGTCCTATTATAAATCATTTCTCCACGTCACTAGCCGTTCAGATGGCTAGAGGTTAATTTACATTGGTGCACAATTTCAGTGGATCCGTGAGTTTCGTCATTCTGCCATTTTATTTGAGAATGACTACTAACTTAAGCAGAAACACTAGATTTTTTCTCTTCTCTTATAAATCATCGTATCGCAGTTTATTTTCAGCTTTAGCTCGTTTATTCAGCTTTTCCTGTTGCGGAGACTGAATTATTCCGAAAAACAAAGTAGAGATGTGCAGATATACACGAAAATGAAAGTATCAGACCGTGACTGTTGTTTGCTCTCAGAACAAAACTGCAAATTTGTACTAAGTTGTTGAAAAAGATTTTGGACACACATTTGTTTGCTGAAATTGAAAAAAATAAAGGGTAAATTCGAATGTGAAAAGATCAGTGTGCTATCGGTGTGGTCTCGAAGCTCAGTCAGTAGAGCGTGCACTGTACGAAAACGTAGGTGCCGTCCACACGTGGGTTCGAATCCCACCGAGGCTAGTGAAATTTTCACAATCTCAACATAAAAATGTCATGTGCCAAATAACAATGTAAACAGAAAATAAAGTGTGATGAATTTCATAAGAGCGGGATTAAAAAAAAAAACTTGAAACGGAAAGCACAAATCGGCGTGAGTTTTACAAAAGTAACCCCTATAACTCTGGAGCAGAGTCAGAAAACATGAACAATGGCAGTCAGTTCACGATGCCTTAGAGTGAAGTTACTTTTAAGGAGAAGGGAGAAAGATCTAAAGTATTTGAGAGAGTAAAAAAGATACAGCTTGGTCATCAACGGGGATCGCAATATGCGACATCAATAAATATGATCAATGTATCGATTCACTGATTGTCTTCGATTTTAACCAATTAGTCTATCTCGTTTGAACCTCAAAACAAACAAAAATCAGCGCTCTGGTCTTGAATTGTTGGTTTGCAAACCAATCTATGACTCGAACACCTGGGATCGATGTGGAATGGTTCGTTGAACCCGCGGAACGGCCAACAGACGTTTCCTCATGTACCACGGACCGTACACCCACGAACCAATTTACCCCCTCGAGAGAAGCTATTCTTTTGAATCGATATTTGTATTCAGTGCCTTTGAAAGTGAGTTCTACCGTTTCACTACGCTGTCCTTGAAAAGAATCATAAATTATGCACCAAGTACGTTGTTGATATTGCAGTTGTGGAAAAATTGGAGCTGATGATGATATTTGCAATGTGTTTATGCAATCTAGTGATCCAGTTTTCCAACGACTGATGAATATTGTAATAAGTGATTGCCGATCAAATAATATTAAACTAAACTATAATTCTAATTTAAAACGGCTGGACAGCGCAAATCTCCATTTTTAGCACCCCATAGAAGCGTTTTTGCAGTCAAAGAAAAACAAATTCCTTACAATCCCAGTTTTAACTAAATAATCTTTTTCATTTTTACTTCCTTTTATTAAATACACAATGATACCATTTCCAGTAAGGGAGAAGCGGCTAATCAAAGGGCTGTCGAAAAACAGACAATGAAAAAACTAAGGCGGTGGGATTCGAACACACGTCCTTCTGGGGTGATAATTTTGTGGCATCCCTCTGAAGGGCCAAGTAACATATGGTTCCATTTATGGCTAATTCCTCGGTAAAACTATGCTTATACAGATAACTTTTCAGTTTACCTGGACTGGACTGAAACCATTCCGTTGTGAGACGATATGTTGTCTGAATATGATTCAGTTCGTTTTGCCATAGGACCTTTAATTATTCATTGGTATATAACACAGAATAAGCGGAAATTGAACTAGTAAGCTCAGAGATAATATTTGTTTATTTCGGAGAAGGCGATATGAATCTTGATATTTTGTCATACTGTTTCGTTTTCCGTTATGATCATAAGAAATCGTTGATATGCATGATTTTCATGTGAAATGTGAAATATTTGAAGGTTGCCCAGGCCAAGGCAAGTGAATCTTTTTGTTGAGGACTTAACTACCGGAGCCTTTGACTAACCAAAGCCTGAACCGCAAGGCAGCGGGGCGGTGTGTGGAAACCACACTCCATTAAGGGCCGGTGCCCAGTTCATCGGATCATACACCCTTTCGACGGGGTCGAACGTCCAAGGTGCAAACGTTTTTCGTAAATATTATTGTACCATGATTTGTTTGTACAGTCTGGCGTCAGACGCGTGTGAAAATAAATAAATAAATGTATATATATGTACAAACNCAAACTCATACCTCAGATCACTAAGACTACTCTGCCCGTTCGTCCGCCAATTCCGACTAACATTAACTCTCTCTCTCTCTCCGCCCTGATCGTTATTTTTAAATATTGCAGGACGTGCTCAAATCAATCCAAAGTTCCGTGTTCCTTGCCTCTCACTATCCCCTCTTACTGTTTCTGCGTCTGGAAACCATGGGGTGAGTTGATTCGAAATCAATCTCGTGAACGAATTCGCACAGTTCATTGCTGAAAACTGCACTTGGATAATTTGCCTCCAAATCAAGTTTAACCGTGGAGCCATCGTGTTCCATCGGCTGGTTATGACAGTGCTCACAAGATTAACAGAAACGTTTGACCCGCATTCCTGTTGTACTGTATACGGTTAGTGGTCAGATGTACCAAATGAATTGTGGTGTACAATTTTAAAACAGTATGATTCCCCAAGTAATGAAGTATATTAACAGATCTCATTCAGATATATACATCCGCCCTTCGTTATAGTTCTACCAGTCCGGTGCCGATCGGTACTACCTTTGACCTTGAGAAAATGTTTCCCCTAGTGGTTTAATAAGTGCAATACATTACAGTGCGCCAGCTAGCAGACAACAATCGATTGCTTACTTTTTCAAGTGACTAATCACATTCTCTTCAACAATGGATCCCAAACCTTGGATAACTAGGGGNAGGGGGGGGGGGGAGCGAGTACCGAGAAGGTTGTTAGCTGGGTTACTAAGACAGCGTATATTTGGTGAAATTATTCCTTGTTTCCATGTTTCCAGTGGCAGTCATAGCCCACTGTTGGCATGTGCAGTCAACACTTAAGCGTACTGAATTTGGAACATTTTAGCTGCCTCCGTTGCGACTGAACCATGTCCGGCAAATCTTAGCGTTAGAACGCCAAATTAAACTTTTCTGGGGGCATTTATGAGTTTTTACAACAGCTTGGGATTGGATGATAAAAGCTTGAGCATCAGTTTTTCTTGGTAAATTAAGTTATCTTCTCGCGCCAACTTTGTACAGATGTTTTGAGTTAGACAGTAGGTATACCAAGTGTTATTACAAAGAAATCGTTCATATAAGCTGTCCTTGAGGTATTCGTCGGAAAGATCAATTTCTTTATTCGATATCGAGTCACTGGTTTTTGACCAGTTTAGTAGGTGTTCTTGATCTTGGTCAGCCCTTCACCATTTCCGTGAGGCAATTTGTAAATTCTTGCCAGGGGATCACACTTTTCATTGATAAAATCCCATCGGAAGTCTCTCGTCAAAATTTTAAGTTGCGTGTAATCCACAAACATACAATTGGTGACCGTAAAAGTTGCGGCACCGATGCACAGCAAATGTAGTCAAACATCAATACAGTATTCATTCACTGCTTGCGATGGTACACTCCTGTTTCACTTCATTTGCACGACAGACATCGTGAAAATTTCGTTAATCATTCTTCATTGATATGTTGCATATATTTTCAATCAGTCAAATGTTGACATAAAATCGACAGTGTCTTAGGAGATAGTTTTATTGAAACTAAGATCCTTATTTCTATTGTGTGATCCGAAAATCTGTTTTGACCTGGTTGGGTTTCATCAGCCGTTCCCACTCGTCCACATAACTGAGGAAAGAAGTCGGTGACCTAACAGGTGGAGCGCAATCATACTGCCCAGTCGACCACCGGGCATCTGATCTGACTGTTTCTCATTTTGAATACACACGAATATACACTAAAATTGTTGATTGAAGAAGCTTGAACTATTGAGCATTTTCAGTACGTGAACGTTTCTCATCTCTGTTACCTATTTGACTTGAAAATCGATAAATCTGTCCGGGAAACCAAACATTGCGAATGATTCGTTGTTTCCCTCCCCACTCTCACCCCTTTGCTTCTCTGTCACTCTGATAAAGGTCTCAAGAACAGAATCTATTGGCCAGCTTATTGCTTGATCACCTTGGCGATTGGTTACTCACTCCACCTATACCGAAGTTTGTGGCTCAAGCAAACTCACCGTATGTGGAAAAAAGTAAATACTACTCACAAGCGCATGTAAGTGATTTACAAAACATGTACTGTTGTTTCATATTGTGAATGCATCTTTAGATCAGAAAGCAAGCACAAACTAAAGCCCTTATGATTTACTAAAATGTTTTGGTATTGTTATGTAAAACTTTACCTAAAACGAGACCAAATTTTTAATCATTCTTTTGCAGTATCACAGATTACAGAATTTGCTTACATTCGGGTGTGCAGTTGCTTAGTTTGAGTCGATTTTAAAACTTCGCACACACAGTGTTTATTCATGTGAACGAGGACGAGAAGGCTCGGGAATCTTTAGGAACACATCCCTGTCCAGATGCACACTTGTGATTGCAAGCTAATGAGTGAATGAAACCGTGAACGTTTACACCAAATGTGCACAGATTTTTTCATTGACATGTGTCTGTCAAGCACAGCTGTAATTTCGTGTGAGTAACGGTGGACTTGATTCAATTTCAAAGATGCCTTCGCCGTGTGACAAATAAAGCGAGACCCAACCAAGTCGAAACAGCTGTCCAGTGCTTCCAAACTTTTCACTTCACGCTTCATTTGATATATACACGACAAATTCACTCTTGAAACCATTGTAATTGTCGAAAGTATCCCGCCTGGGGTACACTTCAAAAAAAAACAACGGAGAGTGGCGAACAAGCTCGTTTTCGGTGATTCTTATCCATACCAATACATCATAATATATGCATATATATCGTTACTTGAGAACAAATTTGTTTTGGCAAAAAGGAGAAAAACTAAAATCTCATCACAGATTACTGGAATCGAGTTCATCACGAGACCGGAAATCGGATTCACTCCAATCACAGAGTTGTTTGTTCACTCATCCGATCTGCGAGATTACTCGTGATACGGTGTGTGTGCGTTTGCAGCGGCTGGGCCAGGGAAGCTTTAGCGCGTTCGAAAATTGTTTTTTGACACACAGAAGGAAGGGGGTTGTGCAAACGAATTCTCACCGCCGCCGATTCTGTGGTCAACATCCGACAACGAACCAGCATTGTTAATCGTCCACGAACTTTATACAGCGGGATGGAAAGTCTCGGCCACGTTCACAGCGTGATTTATTTCAGCCTCGGTGTGAAACCACTGAAGTGGTTATTGATTTAATCGTTCCGGTGTTCAGTCACACAGGGTAGTGTTCACGAATCCCTTCATACAATCGCCGGACCGTATGCTCTATGTACATTATTCCACAGGACCAAGTAAATGAGTATAGACCAAATGAGACCACAGAGTTTGGAACGTTGTTATTTCGGTGGAAAACGCTCATTTGGTCGATCAGACAGTTGCAGGTTGATGGCCGATTGGGTAGTATGCTTGCGTTCTACCGGTGAAGTCCCGGATTTGATCCCCAGTTGGGTCGATGGACTCGCACGGCTGATGAGACCCAACCAGGTCGAAATAGCTGTCCAGTGCTCCCCAGTTTTTCAGCCCATGTCTCATTTACACAACAAATTCATCATCTAAACGGCAATCTATGGTTACACTGCATTTCTGAGGTAAATGTTGCGTTTAGGATGAACAGTTTTCAACCTGCTAAATAGTTCCGTTGTGTTCAATGTTGCTTGCGTAGATCACACAAAAAATCATCTAGTTCCTGCGTGTATAGTGCACAGTCTTCATTGGATGAATTGAGTGTTTTCAAGTTTCGCAATACGTCCGCGCATAGCGGTCCCAGCAGAGACCTCATCGCCACGCCATCGTTTTTCCGATAGATCTCGTCGATCATTTTAATAATGAAATGTGCAGAAATGAAGCAGTGGTTTTAGGTCATCCAAAGGGAAGCCGAGCTTTACGTTATTGTTTCGTACATCACTGCACAAACGATATTCAATCGTTTCGCTGAGTCGAACATTTGTGAACAACGAGCTAACGTCCAGGGAGAGTATTGTTCAATCGACCAAATATGCCACCAATTTTTGCTCACAAAGCAAATGTATCTTTGACACTGTTTTTGTCAACCCAACTCGAGCGGATTATAATAATTTGGGCAAACATGACATAAAGAGTTGCATGTATCCTAAATTTGTCGTAATGTGCAATAATCGAAGTAGATACGAATTACGGATAACAAATCACGGTTGCAACTGAAGCACAGAATCGCACTAGCAGTCGTACGCTGGAATCTCCCGCCAGTGAGACGCAAAAGAAAGACCAAAGAAGCAGCGATTACTTTATTGAAAGAAATCAATGGTATTAAATAACGTGCAAACAGAAATGTCATCAAACGAATATTAACCAGTCGCCATTCTCATTCTTTTAATCACACTCCTTCTGTTTGCAATGTCTGGGTGTTGGCTAATCGATACTGTTGGCCAATGACCCAATGTCCGCAAACTGTCAATTCCCTACCCCTGAGAAGTCGCATTGTTCAATATCCTCCCAAATTTTTGAAAACCTAAACCAACCGTATGCGTAATAACGTAGTTTCTGAGTAGGCAAGGTCGCCCCCTCAATATGTCGCAGTTCCGGGTACCTACTCACATGGTTGTTGACCAATGTTCGGGACGACCATTGACCAGTCAGCCTGCAATGTCGCACTCAGTCAATGGTGTTTCACCGAGTGTGACGCGAACATGATACTGTTCACGGATTGAATAATCTTTGTTAGGAAGACGCACAACGATACCAATAATCGAAAGCTGTCACTTGAATTCAAAATGTGCGATCGCCTATCGATCAGAACTTGTTGGAAATGCTGAATTAATCAAATGCAACTCAGAGCTTCACAGCTGAATCACTTGGTATTTCAGGAAAAAAACTGTTTACCACTATCGGATAATTTATAAACTCTGGAGCATTCCAGGGAAGATGCCATCTGAAAGCCAACGAAAATTTCAAGACAATGAATGAGGCAACCTTAGCTTGGTTTACTGCTATGAGTGAAAAGCACGGCGAGCTCTTCATGACGGAGAGCATCATTTTTAAGAGAGCAATTCAGTTAGCTCAAAGAATACATCATTGTGACTTCTTGACTTTCAAAATTGGTTTCTCTTTTGGTCAAGCAGATGTGTTATTCAACTATACAAAGTTAGAGATAGGCAAATAGTTTTGCGGGGAAAGTTTGGAGGCACCACCTGATGCAGTGGACGAGTTTCGAGCAAGGTTACCGCAGTTGATCAATGGATACGTTGATTGTGCTATTTTCAAAGCAGATGAAACAGCTTTGTGTTACAGGCAGCTACCAAAAAGACCATTAAGTCTCAAAGAAAGAACAGTTAATGGATTCAAAACATCCAAAGAAAGAGTCACGTTACTGTTTTGTGGGAGCATAACTGGAGAAAGTGTAACATCGTGGTTATCGTANAGGATTTTCATGTCTTGGATACATAAATGATACGCAGGACGGTATATCTAAATTCCATTATAAACAAATAATCATAAGCATTGAGAATAAGCGAAGGAAGTAGTGTACTTTTCATCGATCCGGTTTATTTTGTCACAACTCCCAAACGATTTTTTATACTACTTATCAGTGTCTACTACTGACTAACATACTATATCTCTGTTCCTGGAATTTACCCACTTCTTTGAATTCCCGAGGGGTGCTACATAGCAGGTGATTGACTGTAAATTGATTGAGCCATTCGCATAAGGTGATGACCATCGACCGCGTAGCTCAGGGGTAATGACTTGGAAGTCCCAACCCGAAAGTTCATTTGATTGTTCAGTCACCAGACCCTGTTGATGATGACTTGAGCTGTCCAGTGTTCTTTGTCAGGCATCACAAATCGTTCCATTGTTCCTGTCCTTGAGAACAGTCGGTCTACCGACAACAAAAACAACGCATTCATCCCCCTACTCACCCTTAGTCAATTCAAACTAATATGGGTATTTGATGACAAAAGAGTGAGCAAATATCCTGTCACGGAACTGGAATGCTGATCACTTGTTGCCCCACTTTGTTGTGACCTCTTCCTCCAGTGTTGGGCCTTTCGACATAAATTGTGATGAATTTGCCGGTAGATGAATCACCTCAAACGAGCTTGTTTTTTTACAACTGCATGTAATTCGTCTTTGTGTGAAACAAAAAAAATATCAGCTGTGCCATGCACGAAACCTCTCGTATTTTGCCAATGAACCGCATGTTGTTTAGTCTAAATTAAACAGCTGTACACAGTCATTCAAATGTGTTTCTCGACCAAACTACCGGTTGGAATAAATTTATGCTCGTAGCCCGATTCGGAGTAGAAAAGAATTAAACGGAACTGGAATCATGATCGATAAAAGTTATAAAACAGAACATTGCGCCCTTCTTCGTGTTCACTGGTGTGACCATCAGACAACAGGTACCAATTGTAGGTATGTCTCTCAGAAGTCGCCCCGATCCGTACGGTGCTAGTACTTTATCGAATTCGTATGTCTTGAAGACGCCCATCAACAGGGATATTTACAAAAACGCAAAGTAATTTATTTTGATGAATTGTAACTGATCATCCTTCCAACTTCACCTTCATGCACCTTCTTTATCCCTTCAAGTCAATCATACACTCGGAAGTACCGAGTTTCTAACAAACTTTAGCAAACGATTGCTTGCCGTGCTTATGATCTGTGGAGGTCTGGAAGAGAGGTTTATTTGCCCCTTGGTTGAATGGGCTAAATGCTTCTAGGTTCAATTGTTCAGGGTAAACTTCCTTATTTCAATCAGAACACATAAATGAACACCGTTATCTTATATGGCACGAATGAATTTGAAAGCGCACTGAAATCTACGTTATCAGTAAGAAACACCCATGATTAATGATTCTGTTATCAAACATATCCTATGTTCAATCTTTAAAACTGCCAACCCACAACACCGCCCACTGTTCTGTTTGCAGCAATTCATGCCTTCGCCGGAAGCCTTGCGGAGAAAGATACTTCTAAATATCAGTTCCGTTCCAAATGACATGTCTCAGACTTGTGAGTGTAATCGTATTTATGGTTCGCATTCAAGTATTTTGCAGACACTTGATGTTACATCGCACTGTTCTTTCATACACCTCCTTATACACTTTTATAACCGTCGTACAACGTTCACAACTTTCTAAACGCCCATGCGAATTTATCACATAGAGTTCTGAAAAATGAACATTTTCCACAGAATCTTGACTACTAAAGCGACACTTAAATTTTCTTCATTTCTGCCTTTCTTTTCTGAAGAGTTGTAAAAAATGCGAGGAGTTTATAACACGTATTTGTATCTGATTCGTTTTTATTGTTGCCAGGATCTGAACACTCATTGTTCGGATTCAATAATTTAATAAAATGATTTCCCGAAAAAGAAACTGCAATCAAAGGTATATATGTATTTCAGTACGTGGTTTGAATTCAAAAGAGGACGTATTACTCAAACTCGTGCTGACAATATCATCTAGACAGACAGACAGACAGACAGACAGACAGACAAGACTGATACACTAACCAGGAGGAGGGGGAGGAAATCTCCCATATTAGCGTTCTGAATAATTTCAAAACAGTACAGTAATTTGATTCATTCAAACCCGACACACTTCTGACTTGGCATCTTCATTTTCCACATTTAACAGTATCCCTCGACCCAACCGAAGGGAGACAGGTGAGTATTGGTGCTAGATTTTTCTTGATCGCTCATACCCTGTTATTAGTTGTGTTGATTTCTGTAGATGAAAATATTAGGGGTCATTTGTATATGGAACACTAAAGTTTGCTTAGAGTGCAATACACGCATATGTAAAGAAAAAGAACTCAGATATTACGTCATACACTCTGTAACAGAGTGCTATTCACATCCCAAACCTATTGGTTATTGTTTATTGTGGTGAAGCAGAATCTCCTCATCTTCCCCATCAGTACAGTTTAATCGATTTCACCTTGAAATTCGGAGTTGGGGAACTACTCCGAATTGAGGTGACTATTGTAATTGGGTATTTTATATTGACCTGCTAGTGTGACCTTATCCGCCAAAGAGTTTGATACAAAAAACAAAAGTTCGCACAACGTCTACCGGGAATGCTTTTGGTAGATCGGGGTTTGTGTCACGTCAGCCGCTATTTGTGTATTTCCTATGGACTGGCAAAATTTGATGCAAGCCGACGAGCACAAAGGTCCAGGGTTACAATCTACTTTCTGCAGTTACTTCTATTAGTAAAAAACAGTCATAACAAAGTTATTTAAATTTATCTCTTAGTTTAATGACAGGCAGCATAGATTACTACTCGATTTTGTAATACTGTTTCAGTGTCTTATTTTTAAAGGTAATATTTAACTCGCAGTTATTCGAGAGCAATTTGGTGTGAACAACTGCAACGAATTAACGCCAAAAGTCTGACGTCAACTGCATCCATCATTTTAATTGAAATCGGACTTCTGAAACATTCTACTTCCTTGCTAAACCCTTCATCTTCTCATTGAGACTGATACCTGTACAATGTATTTCGTCCTGTGATTCTGTGCATTCGTTGTAGTGCTTTTGTTGTGTTTCTGCTCTATCGATCTGTTGCCCATTTACTCACTTTCTTCCTGCTATTTCACTGTTGTATGAACCAGTCCATGAGCACTATCTGCTAACTTATCAGGCTCGAAGGGACCTTGATTGATTTATGATCCCCGACCATGGTTACAATGAACCGAACTAGTTAGTAACTCTTAATGGGCTCACGAAAATGGACTGTAGCAGATTGCCTAAAGTAAAAGTGGCCCGGTTTGCTGTAAGTTGATCAACCAGGAATTCTAACTGTGACATCTTCAAACTGATTCTCAGTTGTGTTTGTCGATTCCACTGGTTGAGAAACCCAACACGTTTAATGGCTGTTGACTCTGCATTTCAAATGCTCATAAATCGATGAACTAAAAAAATTGCACGACACAATCATTCGGTGAGGAAGTAAACATCTAACCTTTGACTGTCTTGTGTTAATAATAGAGATTGGTATCCAACTCACATTATCTGTTAAGGAATGATTCGTTTGCTCATGACTTAGGCTTGACGGCGGTACACAGGAATCCAAGTATAGTCACCTAAAAATTCTTTCTTTTGTATTTTACAATGTTGCATAACAAATTCAAGTGTTTGTTTGGCTTTGTTTCTTTTTGATGAAACTATTTTATTGCTACATACAAACTGGATGCCCCACAGTTCTATACCAACTGGCTTTTCACTTACCATACTTATTCTCAGCCCATGGCAAATGACGTAACAGCAAACCCAGCGCGTGGAACTCGACCTACACCGTTAACGGTGCTTGTTACCGATCCAGAAGGCGAAGAACAGGTATACAAATTTACAATGGTAGTGCTTGATTGATAAAATACTGGGCCGCATTGTCGTCTAGTTAACGGAGGGATTGACTGTTTCATTCCTTTCTTTGATGACTAACTCATTGATTGTGGTATCGATCAAGCGACTAATTGTTGGGTAAATTGATTGATTATGAGTGTGAGAGTGATAGAATGACAGAAGTATTGTTTGGTCGACAACTTGATTGATATGTTTGATTGAAACATCTATTGATTAGAGGGTAGAGGAGGAAAACTAAAGTTTTCCCTGTTTTTAACAAGGTACAGGATATCTATTACACTTGTAATTAAGATTTCGTTTATTCTTCTCAATCGCTGACTTAAAACCAACAGCCACTCATATAGCACATGGGGTTGGTTGTTCAGTTATGGTGAATGGACGTGTATAGGTAAACAAAGATAACTAAATGAAGAAGTCGGAAGTTGACTCCACGGTAAATGGACTGGTTATATAAAAAGTCAGTCTAATCAAATAAGTAACACTTCACTAATTGCCAAAAGTGTAGCATTGCGATTATGTAATAAAGGTTGGAAATAAGAATTGGAGTCAACTGTGTGTCTTGTTGTCATAGGATGTTATACAAAGGTGAGGCTCATTTTACCGAAAAAGAGACATGGAATTGCGAATACCTATATTTTTCCAGCGTTTCTTCCATGACTTACAAACGTGGGTATGTGGGAACCCTATTTCATCGGGGGAAAACATCTTTTCTCCAGATACTCCGGAGGTAGAAGAGAATTTCCTAAGAACATTGCTGAACAATGGTTACCCCGAAAGGTTTATAGGTTTTCACACTATACCTTTTCAACTTCAAGTGAATCCAGCCCTGAGTTTCATCCGTAGAAACGACGGTGTCACAGTCGGATTCTCCTCAATCCATGAAATGAGTTCCTCTACATGGTGATTTGATAACTTGTTGAACCGTCTTCCTTCGTCGGTGAATTCTGACGGTTCTTCTTGATGCCTTCTTATCCATGTCATCGTTGTCCTTTTCTTCACATCAAGTGATGCAGCGATCATCAACCAGTCATCACCATTGTCGTACGCTCGTAGTATACTACACTTACGATCCATTGCAGGATGCTA
>UZAN01039679.1:76597-94191 GCA_900618425.1 Echinostoma caproni
GGAAATATAGGTTTGGAAAATTCAATTACTTGGTGTGGTCATCCTAACCTACTGGATAACGCAAGCCACGGAGCGACGCGTTACAGTTTCTGGAAAATAGTGGTGAGTCAACCCTCCCAGTTGAAGCCAACCAAGCTCCTACGCCTCACAGCTACTGGACAAAGAACTACAGGCTGATCGTGCTAACCAATCAGAAGTTGTGCGGTCCAGACAGAAGCTGTATGAGACCAAGAATGCAAGCAGGCGATTGGTGGATTACTGTGTAATCAATAAACTTCCTTCATGCATGTTATTTAAACTCCTTGATTTCTTCCAATAAATGGACAGCTTTTTTCTTGTATCTCGATGACGGGAGATACCAGCGGGCAAGTGCTAGTGCGATTCAGCGTTCAAGTTGCGTCCGTGTTTTGTGATTCGGGATTCATAATTCGTGATTTGTGCCTACTTCAACCACTAAATTAGGTTAAATAAAATGGGACACAAACTAGAACTATGTGGAATGTAAAAACAGATCCGTAAAACTAAACGTACGGATAGATCAATATCAATGTGACCAAGCAAAAAGTAAAACATTTCCGAAACAAATTTTCAATGTAAGTAAATTAAATGAGGTCCCACCGAATTGAGGGAAGCGGTTCTATCGGAATACCAAGATAATATGGCCATGTCGCAAACGAGCGCTGGTACAAACGCAGAATGAGACCACGTCATAAAACGTCATATTGCGAGTAAACCTGTAGAGCCAAAAAGAGAAAGCATCAGAGCGTGAGAAAGTGTGCGAAAAGTGAAAATAAACACACGGTGACCCAGATGTGGTAAAATAATGAGATGCACAAGAGGATTGATACATTGTAATGGTTGAAGTAGGAGCAGATCACGGGTCACGAACCACATTTTAGGAATCACGGACTCCACGGAAGCACTGAGTCACAAGGGTGCTAGCATGACAGCATCCCACGTAAATGAGACGCGACGCCAAGGCAGTAGAAGTAGCAGTTCATTTGTTGAAAGAAATTATGGGGTTTAAATAAAACGTACAAAACAAGTTCATTGGTCATCCAAGCGTCTGCCAATCGCTTGACAGCATTCATGGCGTTGTTCAGCTGCTATCTGGGACGCACGGCTTCTGATTAGTTGGTACAGTCGGCCGATGGTTCGTACTCTAGAGGCTGAAACGCGTTAGCGCTTTGCTGGCGTCACCTGGGAAACTTGACTCACCACATTTATCCGAAAACTGTAACATGTCGCCCCGTGGTCTGCGTCATCTCGTAAGCTAGGATCAGCACATACATGCAAACGGAAAGGTGGTGTAACGCACACGTACCCCGGGCTTTTGCAGCGTAGCGGAGTGAACAGAGGTGCGCGACAAGATATTCTCGAGACTATAACAGGCTTTGCGGGAGACGGACGACAGCGGGGATTGACGACAGGGCACCGATACGACCGGGACTATTATTGGTGAGGAAACACTGATAGACAGGTCCACCGTGGGTCGGGGTTAAAGATAAATTTGCGAAGCAAAGAAAATAAAACACCATGAACCAAAAAGGTTCAGTGAGAAACAAACACTCACGATAAAATATTACTGTCGATGTTCCCAAGCGTTACAGAAGTTGGTGTCACTACATAGGCTTGTTCATATGTTATTATTTTGATAAAGCGGTTAGTGGGTAGATTGACAGCTGGAGGGCTTCGACCAGGTATTACAAAATGTCCTTGTTCTACCAGCTTCAATCTAATCGATGGTAATCAGTATATTCCTTTGAAGCTGTCTTCGTCAATCTGATACCCTGTTTCTGCGAGATGCGCAGGGAATGCGCTTTTTGCTGTTTTTTTAATGCATCCAGTGCTAACCCCGGCCGGTTCTCTGATTCCTTTTGACAACCGTCTTGTGGTCCTACCCACGACCCGCAGCACCGTTGAGATTCGGGTGTAATATTGACCTACTGGGAAACGGTGCCCGTAGGTTTGTGGTTTGTTAAGTTCCGGCAACCGCTTTTTTAGTCGTTGTCTTAGTATCTGTCTGCTTGCATCGCCTTCAAAAGGTACTATTAAGAGCAACTCTTTTCACTACGTTATCATTGTTTCTGTGCAGGCTGTCTTTCTTTGATGTTCTTCTCAAAGGCCAGTTCAGAGTATCCGTTGTTTTGGAGGGTGTGTTTGATTTTCCGAATATGTTCCTCTATTGTTTCAAGGGAGCAGATTCTGTAGGCTCTGGATGCCAAGCATCTTGTAAGATTCCTCTTGTACCTGACTCGAGAACAAAACTGAGCAAGTCTATGTATTAGGCGTTCCAAGTCGGTTTGTTTTACATAGAACGATATATTTTCTTGTCTATCTCCGTCATCTCTGTGTCGCTTCAAAAGGATAAAAATGTCTATAGCACAGAATGGCGGAATCTGTTGTATGGTGTCTGGTAGTTGGAGATATTTTAGTTTACAGACGAATAGGTCTGCAAGCAGTTGGTCCATCTCGTGTCCACTGTTGAACAGATATTGAAGGATTGGAACTGTTCCAGCTTCTCACCGATCCGTTTTGAAGAGAGATCGAACAATCTTCATCTATTCCCTTGGTCCGAAACCTCGCTGTATTTCCCATATACCGGGCAATACAAGTGCAAGTAAACTGAGACTGATGAGGCAGTTAATCCTTCAGGCAATTGAACAACGAATGGTTTGGTGTTCGATCAGTTTTGAATGTGTTGCAGAAAAACAGTTAGCAAGCGCTTTGCTCACTGATGTTCCGGTATTGCCAATACCCTGACCACCTTGAATGGAACGTTATTAAACACGTTTTCTAACTAGTTGTGCTTGACTTCCAATATTCTGAGTGTCATTGAATCAACTGCTATGGGTATGCATTTCTCTGCAGGATGTCTCTGATATGGTTCTTCTCGTCATTCAGAGTTCCTGGACTAGGAATTCTGCTCACCCGATAGGCTAAACGCTTCACCGAATTCCGTTTGTTTCTCCATGGAACGAAACTAAGGTACGCTCGATAGGTGGGAGTGGGGACGTTCCTCATTTCCAACAAAGTCCAGGGCAGACAAAAACGTGTGAAATTTGCCGGGAACCATTAACTGGCATCCATCCGACTTGTAACCCTCACCAGTCGACGTCTTTTTGATTGTCGCTACTCCATTTCCGTTCATAGAATTTTCAGATTTGATTAATTGTTCAGAATCAGAACGTCTGTCCAAGTTCACCTTTGTGCACAATCCTCCATTCATCCAGTCAATCATACCCCCGGGAAAGCAATATAGACTCGAGTTTCTTATTGAAGCTCATCAGCAGTAGTGTGCATATTCACCATCCCGTCCGAGATTGCAACTCCGGACCCATCGGGCATAGAAGGTGTGTTTCTTATCACAGTGTCATACAGCCCTCATGCCAGAGCTGACCCGAATTGCCAATTCATGTTTCTTCAGGTATCGTCAGTCAGTTCAATCTGACCCGATAGCCCGGTGGGTCCGGAGTTCAAATCCCGGACGGGATAGTGGATATGCAGTACTGTTGATGAGCTCTAATAAGAGCAAAAATCTAGTTTTAAGTGCTTCCTAGTGTATGTTTGACTGGAAGAACTGAGGAATGTACGTGACGGTGAAGTCTGCAGGATGGTCAGTTCTAATCAATTAATCAATATCGACTATCGTAAAACACTACTCACAAGTAGTTATGATTCAAATGCGAATTTTTCAGCTTTCCTTATCGGTTTAAGGTCCTTAATAATGTTCATCTGTTTTACGTTGCTCTGCCCAGGAGCAACGCGGCTGAATTTCAATCTTTTATCCAGTGTGTTTATTTTGTAAAAAACGCCCTCCACCTTTCTGATCCCTGTTAAAACGACAAACTGGAGGTGTTTTAGTGCAGAACCGGTATCGCGAATCACATTAGCACCAGTTATTACATTGAACCTTTAGTGCTTCCACAATATTTCACAATAAGTGTTCAATAAACAAGTAAATCATCAATGTACGGTTTTTTTGGTCGTGAGTATACAACTCCTGATAGTAGGACCCTAAAAGTGACAGATTACACTATGCTCAACCAAACAACTGCATCGTGTGAATAAGCCAGGTTCGTTGACTCGAGTTCAGTCACAATACTTGATTCAGTCGGGCAATTGCTGTCAATCAAATCGGACATTCTTGCCATGAGGGATGCCTTGTGCTTTTCCATCAGGTTCGTGGAATCTTGGTAGATATGCTCATTGTTCTCAGGGTTAGTGGGGTTCTCAACCTCGCAAGGAATTTTGTGAAGTTAAATGACCGCGAAGCCGAGCAACTCAACGGTAAACATTTTATCCACAGTTCAGACAATATGATTGCTATCAGTCTAAATATCCTTCGAGCAGTCGGATAATCTCTAACTTGATTCACTTAACTTCACGGATAAGTACCCAGTCTATGTAAAGTAATTTTACCCACATCACTGCGAATACTATCTAGTTTAATTTGAATGAGGGCCATGTGACATGCCTGTAACAGTTGTGTCCATCCTACCGGTCCAACGGTAGGATTGTCGCTTCAGTCATATATGTATTTAATGTATTTGATTCCGTTTGTTCAAATTAAAAATGGTATTAACAAAGATCGTCAAAAATAGCCATACTACTCGATCATCTTATTCCGGTATTCTCCAATTCCGTTTTGTGCACACAATAGGTTCGTCTGCAAATGGCAAACTCGTGGGCGGCACAGTCGGACGTGGAAGTATTCGATTGCGTGGTATTCGTGGATGGTTTGGAAAACGACGCGTATCCCCTGTAAATTCCACTGGGGAGACAAACATCTCGAATCGAACCAGTCTATTGTCCAACGAATTGAGCCCCGCTCCTCGTAGGCCTTCTTTGATTGCTGTTCCATTTCTAACTCGGTCACCCCTGGCAGAAAAAGCTCATCGGGTGGCCGCCGAAGCGAATACGAACACCGGACAAACCAGAAATCCATTCGCATCTTTATATCGTCGTTTCAGTGTACGTTCTAGTGATATTCCTTCACCGAAAACACCCTGTAAGTTACCAGTTCCCGTACAAGCCAATTTTCGGCTGTCCCTTTTGTGCTGTCTGAGCGTTGCGGTGAATATCATTTTTACGGTCTCGGTTAATTTAGTTCAATCAAGCTTTTCGTATTTTGTAAACAATAGAGGTATTTGGAAGGCAAAGAAAACCTGCATGGTTGATCTACGCATTGTGTACGTAACTAAAAAGGTAATCCGGACTTGAATCATGAAGATAGATGGCATACTGATTGTTAGCACCTAAGGGAATGAACTACGGTTCGGTCACAATGACTATGAAAACTTGTTGCAAACCGCATTCAGTCAAGCTATAAAAATATCATCATCATCAACAACAACAACAACCTTGATATATATGTATTTATGTATGTCTATATGTATATTCTGTAACCTACACGGTAACTTGTACATTTGTCGCGCTTGCCTGTGGCCAGATTAATTGTTTGATCGATTGACTGACAAATGCTGTCAGCTAGCACACACGCATGCACTCACGTCATGCGAACTGACTCTGCTAAATTAACGATCGACTCCAGCCAATCAGATATCAGTATTGGTCTGTTCCCAACCTGAGTGATTGGTTGACTATTTGAATACCGTCTTGGCCGCATTTGGCTGTCCAGAGACGCGTAAGTCAGTTGTTGGCCTGCCTGTCTGCCTTCCTACGTGTTGCCCGCTTCTGCTCGCTCACCGGTCTACGTGTGTGCGCTCTAAAATAACCGTACTCTNACAACACACGGATTTTGAGTTCCTTTGAAAATTTGAAATACTGGGTCCCCTTTATCCATCGTATCAAGACCGAAAAAAAGACATATGTCACGAGATGGTAACATTTCGTTTAAACTTCTCAATCGCTGACGTAAAACAAACAAGCAGATTTATAGAACATTGGATTTGTAAATTCTAGTGAATGGACATGTACTGTTAGACAGGAGTTATTAGAATTGAAAAATAGGTCAATTTCATGATAAGTGAATTGATTAGATCAACAACTTGGGTGCAAAAAACGGGACTATGTAATCTGATTAACAATGCCTCACTTATTGCCAACAGTTTTGCATTGCATTTACGTAACAGCGATTTGAAAGAGGAAGCGGGATCAATTATGTGTTTGGTTCTCATGAGGTGTTTTGCAATTGATGACCCCGGGTTACGTGTGACCGCCTGATAACTGGGCGTGGGTTGCGTCATCGACTTCACTAACCACTTTGGAACGCGTTCGTCCATCCGCTATGATAATTGATGGTTGGTTTTGTCTACGTATGCTTCACCGCAGCTGCAGGTGAACTGGTATACAGTGTGTGAGACAAAACTGTATTGCTAACCATGTACACGTTTGTCCAAATCGATTCCGCGAGTAGAGGCAATAAGTCGAAATTGAGCAGCTGGGAATGTGCGGTTGAGAGCTGACTTTAACTTTTGGCGCATATCGTTCAGAAGGTGATCACCCTTAAAAGATAGTTTGATGTAAACGGTTTTCAAGGGAACAGATGGCAACGGGTTACCTTTTTGAGCTTGTTTACTATGGATATCAATGAATTTTTCGGGGTAATCGTTTCGTAGCAACATTTTCTTCAGAAATTCTTCTTCTCATAGTGTATCTTGGGAATAAATGCTTCTGGCTCGATGGAACGGAGTTTGTAAGCCGTGGACGAGACGCTAGAGAACTGTAGATATTGACCAATCCATGTTGCTTTTCTGCGGATAAAACGCCATAATGTACCATTTAAGCACCTCGTAATTCTAATTTCCAAAAATGACAAAGAATCGTTGCTTTCTTCTTCATGGGATACGGAAAGATATGGATGAACAGAGTTAATTTGTCTCAAAAGGCACTCAAAATGTTCATGCTCCGTAAGAATAAAAATATTGTCCACATAACGTGTATACAAGGTGGACTGGGAGATATTATTGACAAGATTTTGTTCAATCACTCCCAAAAATACATCGGCTAGAATTGGGCCTAATGAACTGCCCATGGTCCACTGTGCTATAATTGTGCTTGTTTGTTTGTTTTACGTCAGCAATCGAGAAGATCAAACGAAATGTTAACATCTCGAGACTTGTGTTTTCTTTCGGTCTTGATCCTTTGAAAATGTCAGTTCTGCGTTCGTTTTCTGTTCAAGCCAGGCCATTTGGCGCTCGGTCTGATAATTGTCAGGGAAAGCGGTTTCGTCAAATTTACAACTTTCTGTTAGATCGTTTACGCGACGGAGCACAGTCAACTTGACTCTAGCTGACGTCAACCGGTTTGGGTTGGTAAAATGGGACATCTCGGAACGTCAGTGGGGTTCAATCGGCATACTGAAGTGCAATATTTATTACAAGTCACTTTGTTATTCAAAATATAAACTGTCATTGTTGAGAAATTAATTGCACAAATATACAAAATGCTATGAAAAACAATAGTAGAGAGTATAACACACCGTCTTTAGAAATCAGAGATACGAAGTTGGCATCAATCTATGTACACCAAAATGAATATTCCCCTTGAATAGTTTTACCAGCAGCATCAAACGTAGATTCCAGTCTAGATGATGCTTTTGATTCGCGATTTTTCACTTGCACTTCGGTCTTGTTTATCTCCAAGTGCCATTTCTTTCTTATCATTATCTCAAGCTTCAAAGACCAGCGAAGTCCAGGAACCAGTGACGGATACGAGCTGGAAACCGACGTTTGAGTTTCGTCAATCGCAATCCTCCATTCAGACCGGAGTACAGCTTCAACGATCCTTATCAATGTCCTCCTCGTCCTCGTCGCCATCCTATTCCACCTCAAGCCAAGCTAGTTCGTCCGCAATCTCCCGTTCCCAATCCACCGGATCACTTCATCAAAACAAATCGACGAAAGGAGCAGCAAAATCTACCACAACAGGCTCCCATGATCAGCCCCGATCGAAAAGTCAATTAAGCACAAAAATCGAGGGTGGTCTTGCACAAAAGCCAAATAAAAATTTTGGGCGATGCTCCTGTAGTAGTGGGAGTAAAAGTCGTGGAAGCTCCAGTGATTCAAACGTTCCAAATAAAGCAAACGGTGGTACAGGAAGACAAGCTCAGCTGAAGCCCATTCCGGGGCAACATGCTCAGAAACCAAAGCAGCTACAGTCGAATGTCAACCAGCAAATTAATTCACAGGAGAAAAACAAGTCAGGATCAAAAAAGAACCAGTCCGCAAGCAGTGGTGGCCCTGGTGGAGGAAGCGGTGGACGAAGAAGTGGTAAAGCTGACATCGTTAGTAATAGCACAGAAGCTCACTTATCCAACGTGAGGAAAGTAACAAACGAGAAAACTGTAGATGAATTCACCAATAGGAACGTAAGACAGTCATCTCTGAAACAAACTGTCAGTAGTAGAACGAAGTTAAGCCAAACGGAAAGAAAATTTGATAAAACAACAATTGTATCGCGTTCCATCGGATCAAATCGATCTCACGAGTGGACCTCCACCTCTACATCGGATTCAACCGAGACAACAGAGACCTCATTCACCTCAACGGATTCCTCACTATTGAATGAGGATCTTCACGGTGGACGTCTACTATCGGCAGAATCCCTACGGGCACGACGTGCTGCCCGGGACCAAGATGAAACCACAGAATCCACCGAGTCAGACTTTGATTCCGGTCCGTCTCCGGTCCGTGGCTATCGACCGCAAGTCATGAATGGTCCGTGTAGGGTACAAGTTGCACCAATCAAAGCCAATGGTACCGTTATGCGATCCAATACACTTGAGGGTTTCTCCGGTTGTACCAAAATGGTCACCAAGTATCAGACTATGAGAAGAACCAACGTGATTGGCTATTCCACATGGGGATCCAAATATTCAGAAGAAGAGAAAAATAAACCAAATATCCCTCGTCGAACACTGTGGAGACAGGCAAATCAATGGCTGACGAAATGTCGAGTGGTGATTGTCACTCTGGCCCAGGTGTTACGTATTTTGAGCAATCGGACATGCGCCAAGGCACTTGCCGAGTATCCTTTTGTTCCGTTCAACATGATTGGTGAATAATGCTCAGCCATACATTCATTGTATAGGCTTACTTTGTTGCAGTATTACGTATGGTTTGCATGTTGGAGTCGGTTCAACGATCGCACGTTCATCCCGATGTGTTAGAATAAAGTAACCTAAAACATAGAGCCGGGGACAGCGTAATTGGATAGGATACAATAAAGCAAACTTAACAGGAGACAAATACCGTTCATGTTTTGAGAAGGTATCTGTAGTAATTGTAGTATTTGTAGTACACACTAAACACGAAGTACTAATCGTAGACGCCACGTAAGCACTAGACCACGCTGGTACTTGCACGCTATATCCCACGTAACCGAGAAGTGAGGAAAAGGCCGCTGGAGTAGTAGTTCGTTTACTGAAAGAAAAGAAGATAAAATAATATGTACAAAACAAGTTCATTGGTCATCTAGGACTCTGTCAATCGCGTTCTAAGATTTCTGGCGTCGTACGGCTTCTGTATGGGCCGCACGACTTCTGATTGGTCGGTACAATCGACCTATGGTTTGTAGTCCAGAAGCTGTGGCACGCAGACACCTTGTTGGCGTCAGTTGGGAAGCTTGATTGATCAAATTTGTCCGAAAACTGTAACTTGTCGCTCCGTAGTTTGCGTTATCCCGTAGGCTACGGTCACCACAGTGTCCTTGTCTGTAGAGTGCAGACCTTAGCAAATTTAATAAAGGCATTCGGATATGTATGCTTGTTTATATAGTCGGACCATAAAACATGCCATACATTGTCCATAGTGCATTACCTCCACACCAGTTAGTTGAACCAAACGCATGTTTTGAACCAGTTGCCCTTTGAAAGAATTATTTGTTGTTTGAGAGTAATGGAGGATTTCATTTGTTTATGTGACTAATTCGTCGAGTAAATGAGTCGTGAGCTGAAAAGCTGGGAAGCACTGGATAGCTGTTTCTGTATGGTTGTGAAAGTTTCCAACCGAATCAGAACCCTGAGATGAGCGAGCACCGATACTCCCAACAATCTCGCATAAACGGGTTGTGCTATATCGTGTAAATTCAAAATGATAAACGGTCTGATCAGCTGCCCGATGGCTTAGTGGGTAGTAGGCCTGCGTTCTACCTGTGCCGTGGTTCCGGGTTCGATCAGCAGTTAGGTCGATCAGATCACACTGCTGATGAGACCAAACCAGGTCGAAACAGCTGTCCAGTGCTTCCCAGATGTATTTGTCCAACCCAATTTCATTTCAGCCAGGTTTGAACAGGTCTGAAGGAACGAATTCAAATTTTGTTAACTCTATCATCCTCTGTCTCTGAGTGAATATCATAGAATACTATAGGAAGATAGTTCTCCAAGCTATCGGTGCGGACGGACAGTTTTGTAGCTTTTTTAAAGTATCTATTCCTTTTTAAATTGCACTGAAGACTTGGATTCGTAGCTTTTATTCTAAAAATGCAGAACGTCTTTAGGTCTGTCCGTTTTCATAGATAGCAGACACTGCTGATGCTCGTTTTGTATTCAGGCTATGGGTGTCACCCCTGGAGATGCTGTTTGTTCTCATTATGTAAAACGCATTTAACTTGCGACTGAACTAGCCCCCCCCCCGACAATCAACCTTTATCCTGCTGTTCTCGTTAGCTGGTAGTGCCCACGTTTGGCTTCTTTGCCAAGATTCGGGTGGGGTTGGGGGGAGGGAGGCGCAAATCTTCTTGGGTTAGGAAGCAAACACTTGTCCCTGAGCCACAACAACACCAATAAAGCTCCAATAAAGCTGGACACAGTAAAATACAAAACACATGTGACTGAGGACCGTTAATCGAGGAATAGAAAAGTCAAACTAGTTCACCTGATGAGCCCCGTTGCATTTCATTAACGATTGGAGTAATCGATTGACAAACTTGGGCATCAATACAAATCATTGACTTACGGAATTGTTAAATTCGAACGTAAAAAGTAGAATTAACCCGTCATAACTAGGCAGCATGTTGAGATTACAACAACAATAACAAAAACACTATTCCTTTTTTTCTGCGTTGTTTTCTATTTTCGTCAAGAGCTATTCATTAGAAATTTGTACCGCTGTTTCTCACACATGAGATAGATATACAGAATGAACTGAAGTAGAAATTGTGTTCGGTATCAGACCACGAGTTGTCTCACAGTAGCGAGCTTCAATTTACCGATTATTAGGCCAAGATCAGTCTACCGACGTGCGTTCGGATAAGATTTTTCATCTATTTAAGATCTAAACAAATATTACACTTGCGATTCAGTATGCTCAGAAATTTGGGTGCGTTTCAAAGTCTCATCACTGCAGCTCTCATATTCACATATTTGAACTTTATCATTACACACGTGTGCGATCAACAACACAGAGGATGAACCCCATCGTCTTGAAGACCTGCTATTCACTGATGGTAACCGGCAGCCTAAACCCCAGGGATTTGGAGTTATGCGTCAAATAGGGTCCCGCTAAGTTAGGAGTGGTTTTGAACCGGACGACAACAAAGCTGCCTACAATTAAAGTTGGGTGGTGGTGATGGGGTTCGAACCTCGAACCATAAGGTCCAAAGCAGACCGATGACAGTAACTAAGCCCCTGAGACACCACCACCACGTAACCATAGATCCAACAGTAACACAGCAAAACTCCAACATTAATTTTGAGGTTTAACGACCGCCTTTTGACATACGTCTGAAGACAACACTTACTGAATTTACATTTTCAAAGCATCATTACTTGTGAGTAATGGTATGGTATAGGCAATTTTCACAATTGAATGACCGTGTTTGAGGCCAAAATCTGACCAAATGTGAATTGGAAATTTCCGTCAGACCCGACGGGAGTTGTTTTGCGTCCCAAGTTCAAACCCCTTAAGAAACGGTAGATATGTACTACTGATGAACTCCAGTAAGAGCTAAACTCAAATCGTACAGTTTCTGTGTTCAAATGAACTGCGAATTATGTCAAGATGGAGTTCAAGAGTCAGTTGACAACAACGAATGTGTAGAACTCCGATGTTTTATGTACTGCCGATGCAAACATGTGTGTATACCAACCGTTCGATCGAACGACATTAGTTTTCGCTGTTGAACGGTTACTATGGACACAACCACTGAATCAGAAAACCCAAACCTCAAATCGTGAGGTGTCATGGTATACCGGAGCTTACCGTTAAAGGTGCTTCATTGTGAATGTGCGACTATCGAGCAAAACAGTTGATGAAAGTGGTAACAAACTAAGAAGAAAAATGATAATATAAGGTGTTAAAATGAGCTATCAAACAGAACACGATCGGGTCCGAATATCAGTCAAAAGGATAGGACGGAGTGCCGGAAGCGATTATGTGTCTATACGCACGGACGCACGGCCACCAGGGGACAGAGCGCATAGAACTCAGCTGAACAACTGTAGTAATAGTAGTAGTAGTAGTAGTAGTAGTAGTAGTAGTAGTAGTAGTAATAGTAGTAGTAGCAATAGGAATAACTGACTGGCAGTCACGGATATCACGTAAGCACTGGACCACACTGGCGCTGACACGCAATATCACACGTAACTGCGACTCGAGGAAAAGGCCACAGGAGTAGCAATTCATTTATTGGTGGAAATAAAGGGGACTAAATAATGTGTACAAAGTAGGCTCATTGGTTATCTGGGCTTCTACCAATCGTGTTCCAGTATTCCCGGCATTGTTCTGCTTCCGTCTGGGCCGCACGGTTTCTGATTGGCTGATACGATCTACCTATGGTACGTCCTCAGAAGGAAGGACACTTACGCATGCTGTTGACGTCCCCCATGAAGTTTGATTGATCGCATTTGTCCAAAACCTGTAACGCATTGCTCCAGGATACGCGTCATCTCGTAGGCCCGGATCATCACAACAACCCTCCAGAGACCAAGGTCAGAAAATTTGTAGTCTACGTGAACTATGGTGTTTTTCTTCGTGTGCGAAGGAGCTAGAAAAAGAGATAGAGTGAGTGAGAAAAAAGAATTCTGTCAGCAACTTAGGTTTATAAGTGCAAAGGTAACAAACAGTCACTCACTCTGTGGTCATCGCCGGTGTAGTGCATTTGAACTCAGGGCTGTAGGCAATGAGCAGGTACCGAAATCGGATATCCAGAACATCATCCCAGATGAAGATCAATACGTAATCAGCAGCACTTGTATTCACATTATCCATCATGGGCATTTTAAAAACTTAGTTTCCATTGACACTCATTCTAAGATAACCTGTTTCAAAATAAGTGATCTGTACATTGTAAAAGTTAACAAAGCAAATAAATTTGGTTGTTTGTAACTGAAGTTTTCTGAACTCACTTTCACCTGAACTGATAAATTAGTTTCCAAACGTTTCATCACCGGCCCATATGACACCACGCAACCCGTCTCCCCACGCCCCGCCGTGCGTGTAGCATGAACACATTCCACACATTTGTAATCACTCTTAACCCCCCCCCTCCCGTCGAAGGGGGTAGGAGGGAGACAGAAAGCCTTCCCACTTTCCGCTCGTGTTTCCTATTACTTTGTCAAATGCTATATACCACTATCAGATACGGCAAGCACCGGCTTATACTCTTGCACCCGGATCAACAAACTTGTAACTGGTCTACAAGACAAGTGAGTATTTCTTTGAGTCTGGCAGATCTCAGATAATCACGTAAGCATTTATCTGTTAGTTAAGACCCAAATGTTGTCACGCTTACTTTAAAACGCCGAATAGGTACGCTGTAAAAGGCATACAGGAAATTATGCATACATAAATACACGTATCATTATCTTTTTAATAAACGGAAGAAAAAATAAAGAAATAGTGTATATATGCATACACATATGTATGTACAGAAGGTGCATTCGTTAGACAATGCTCAGCGATAGATAGAAGAATTTTGCCCTCGGCTGTCTCAAATGTAATATGGCCTCAAAATTGCACAAAATTGAGGTCCAGACACCATATTGATCATTGCCATTTACATTGTAGAAACTGTCTGCATTGGCTATAATTGCGATCCCCCATCTGCTACGTCCGTTTTATAGTATCCGCATTTGTTCTTGCCGATAAAAATAAGCCCGGTACATGCCTTAAATCAACTGATCCTCTCATTAGTATGCGGATCGGATTCCCGACGAGTTACGTAACAAGAACCTGAATCTCAGTAGATACCACTTTTTTCTTTCAGTAAGTAGTTCTTTCATTTCGCCTGTTAGCAGATCTTGGAATTTGCTTGCAAACATTTCATCACCAACCGAAGTGACATCGTGAAGCGGCAGCGTTCTCTTTATATTAATATATATGTGGCGGTGCCGGCCAAGTGGTTGGGTCACCAACTTATGAACTGGAAGTCCCGGGTTCTAACCGCTCCACCATCTTCTTCTCCTTATCAGGCAGCCTTTGTATGGCCGCGTTCCCCTTCCTGAATGTTGACTGTAAATTGGATATTCAATATATAAAAGAGGAAGTAAAAGGACATATATATATATATATATATATATATATATATATATAATTCTCCATCAACTATTTTTGCCCCTTGTTCTCGCTGTGTTCGTGGAGGTGGAAGTGGATCGGGGTAGATGTAGGGGTGTCCTTTCGTCTTGCGATTTCAGTCCGTTCTCAAGTCACGAAGTAACCTGCGTAATTCAGTCCCTGAGTTGATCTTGATCCAATTCAATATACTTGTTTATTGAGTTGATTGAAGAGTGCCAAGCCTCGATAAATTCTCCGGCATGTTTTGACCGCGCTTGGTCGATAATTTTCACTGATTCAAAGTCAAACTGATGTCTTTCTTGATCTTCGTGCAGGGAAACTAATGATAATGGGTCACCTTTACTGACTACCAATTGATTTTTACGGAGCCTCATTAACAAGTCCTTTACAATTTGTTTGTTTGCAAGGAAATTGTTAAACTCGAGCTACGTGAACCGATTTTCAATACGTTGTCAAATAGTTCTTTTTCTGTCGATTCAGTTGAACATGATTGTTTTCTAAATCTCCTGTATGACGAATACTAGTGTTATGCGATAATGCAAATGGTCGCTTTCTGTTGACACTTTTCTTCGGTTACACAGCTGTTTCCTGTGAGCCACAGGATACAGTCATAAATGCACATACATGTGATTCATAATCGCATGCTTAAGGTGCTATTCACGTAAATCTATTTCAACTTCAAAGTAGTTCCCCGTGGTCTGTTTCAGTAAACATTGAGAAAAATTAACCGATGAGGCAAGGAATGCATTATTTGTGTGACTGATCTGTCACTGGGTGAGAGGAGAATAGGAATTTGGAATTAAACAACATGCTCCAGCAAACCTCGACGGTCATGTTCCCATAACTTTACAAAACAATTTCCCCACTTTTTCCCTCCTCAAAATTTGTGGTACAACTGTCAATGGGATTAGCACTGATAAGCTACAATGAGATAAATTTACTTTTAAATTATTCATCCAGTGAGTATTCGCCTCACTTATTGCTGATGAGCACATTCGTCAATTTGTTAATTGTAGTGTGCTATTACTTCTATCTTATCCTTCGGTTTCGTGCGTTGCCCGATTTTCACAGATTTTACGACTGACCGGATGTCAGCTCATTCCCGTGGATATCGAACTGTCGCTCGAACCTATCCCCGGATCACGAGTCCCGACGGCTGGCTCCTCCAACGCATTCCAGAGTGCACGACAGCAGCTTATCAGCAATTTGGGGATTGAACAAGCGTTGATTCAAGCATGCGGTCCGTATACTGGGTTAGTCTAACAATGTGAATCTCTCCTCGGTTTTGTCTGCTTCTCATCCTATTTTGCATTTTCCTCCTGTTCGCAGAGCGACTCGCTTTTATTTCAATATTTAATGTCAACGATCTTTTCAGGCGCTTCTCATTGCTCATTAATCTATCACAATGAAGTAAAACAAAACCAGAATCATATACTAATTTTGTGAGGCGCGAACAGTCATAGGCCAATTACTTTTACAATTGATTGATTGATTTTAACTTAACTTCCTTCAGACTTCACCTTCACGCACATTCCTCAGCTGTTCCAGTCAACCATAGACTCTGAAGCACTAGACTCGAAATTCCCCCTTATAAGAGCTCATCATCAATAGTGTATATCCACAGTCCCGTCCGGGCTTTGAACTCCGGACCTATCGCATGTAAGACATGCGTGTTACCAATCAATATCAATTATCCCGCAATACTACTCACAAGTAACTCCGAGTTAAATGTAAATTACTAACCCAACACAGTAAGTTTGCGGTCAGTTAGCCTGTACCCTGCATGAAAGACCTGATTTGGCGGCAGACTTTTGATTTCGGTCAACAGATAGTCAACTGTGTTTCCCTTCGTTGTTATCGGGCTAAAATTGACATACTATTACTGAAGACGATACCCGAACAAAATGAATTGGCAACTCTGTTCTGCCCTGACATGAGGGCTGTTTGGCACGGTGATAACACACGCCTTCCATGCCTGATGAGTCCGGAGTTCAAATACCGGACGGAACAGTGGATATGCAGTACTGCTGATGAGCTCTAATAAGAGCGAAACTCGAGTCTAGTGCTTCTGAGTGTATGGTTGATCTAAAGGGCTGAGGAAGGTGCATGAAGGTGAAGTCTGAAGGATGGCCAGTTGGAATCAATCAATGTCAGTTATCCCACAACAATAATCACAAGTAACTACGAGTTAAATGTGAACTACTTTTATGATTATTATTAGAAACTTCATGAGAAAAAGACTCATGTCAATATTTTGGTTTAGACTAGTGATTCAGATAAACTACTTTTTTTTTCGTCGTATCCGAGGTGTGACAAAATTGAAGCCATCGCGAGTTCGAAATCACGAGGCGACAAAATCCAAACGCTGCACGCTGCACCATTTACGCGACGAAGGCACACTGAAAAAGCTTTACCTATCACAATGAATCATTCTTTCAATCTAAAATAGGTAAATAGTTAGAATAACGAGAATCTATCCTCGTTATTGGGGGCAGTAAATCCCGCGAAATGCACACACATACACACACCGTGATACTTTCCGCCAAAGTACATGTGCCTGTATCCGTCCCTTAAATATAACTCAAGGTGCATTTGGCGTTGCAAAATACTCTAAGTCAATCCGAAAATGAAATTTAGTCTCTTCAACTGAGAGATGGTAAACACAGATATTGTGGCCAGTCGTAAGAAGCTCCTATTTCTGTCATCATGACGACATCACATTTATAACATTTATTATATCCTTCCAGCTTCCCCCAGGTTTTATAGTCAGATGTCGTTGTTTACAAAAACGGGTATTTTTCGTAGCAAACGCCATTACAGACTTGATAGCACCGTACATATAAATTGTGCAATCCCGAACGAAAAAACATTAGCCTCTTACCATGCGGCTCTCTGAAGGGCTGCTCCCGTTGGACTTCTCGAGACACTTAGCTATTAGTATAAAGAGATCGTATTACTGAAATAAACTTCTCGGGCACACCCTTCAAGGAAATGTAGCGCTAGAATTTAGAGCGATCAACTGAACCGAAAGCCGCTTTCAGAACGGACGACCTTAACTCGGCACTTAATTCTGTCCTGATAGCTGACATAAGAGTGCCTTGTCAAGTTCAGGTAAAA